>VOQK01021064.1:27903-42540 GCA_015052645.1 Benitochromis conjunctus
AACACTAGTGTACAATGTGATAAACATCCACTTTGCTGTTAACTAGAGTGCTTAAAATAGGACAGAGGTTGCCTGTATGTTAAGCATTGGCCCATTTCCTTTGCAGCATGTACATGCATGCATTCTGTGGTTAACACTTGAAAATATTGAGTCAGTCAAACTTGTCTAAAGAAAGAGTATAAAGCTGCAGGACACTTTAAGGCAGTGAAATCAGATTGCAGCTCTTATATAGCATCAGAGACACTCAGATTTAACACACTGTTTCTGTATATGATTAATAACTCCTGGTTTAGGATCATTCTTGCCATGTATCCTTAATAAACTACTATTTCTAAAATAACTAATCCTAAAAGTATGTTCTCTATCAACAATTTATCCAACTGTATATTCAATTTTTTTTTTGAAACAGTAAAGAGCTTCCATGAAAAGTTATTTATTACAAGCTCTGCTAAACTTACTATGCAGGTAGTGCTTTGAGTTAAATGCAAATGCTAGGATGCTAACATGTGACACTAATACAAAAATAGACAATGTATTGGATACGTGACTGTAGAAAACAAGAAACCTCAAATAAGGAGAGATAACATTTCACTGATAAAAGATAAGAATTTAGGCCTACAGCTTAAACTTGTTTTTTTTGGACTGGAAAGATAAACTGTTTCCAAAAAATTTGGCATGCTAGCATTTGACAAAACCATAGACAGTACAGCTGAGGATGATGCAATTGCATAATTCAGTTGTAGATATTCATCATTAACTAAGGAAAGGGTCAAATGGCACTAGAGTTTCATGACCTGAAGCTTAAACATTTAAAACTGCATGGCAACTTCATTGTTGTGTTAGCAAAAAGATTCCCAGAGTCATCCTCAGACAAGGACTTTACACATAATACACAAACTGTAAAAAAGTGAATGGCCTAAAAGCAATAGATTAAACAACTTTTATCTAACATTCACTTACACATGCACTGATGGATGCATTGGGGCAAGTTGGGGTTCAGTATCTTACCTGTTGATACTTCAAGACATGGACTAGATTGATCCACCGACCTTTTGACTGAAAACTTCCCCCGTCTGTCATCTGAGCCATAGCCACTCGTTGATATGTTGGGATAATTCACACAAATAATTTAAACCTGGGCCCGCTGTTCCAAGTCAAAAGATTACCAAGCGATTGATACACCATGGATAGTGACATGAATCCCAGTCTGCCAAATACAATGGGGCCACAACTCTTAAGCGGGACGTGAAACGCTACACATATAAAGCTGTGCTCTCAAAAACTGACACAGATGTAACACTGTCTGTGAAGCTTGATTTACAAAACAAGTGCTTAAAGTCAAAGTTTTAAAAACATGTTTAGCGCCATCTTCTGTCAGTACGGAACGGGAGTTTATGTAAGCTAACGAGTGACAAAATCGATAACTTCGACGAAAGTTATCGTTATCCTCCACACGGTCCTCATTTATAAAGTGTTTTACAAACTTAAACATTATGGCTAATAGCTGGATTTTCCCACATGAGTGTAGCTAGCCAAACAGCGAACAGTCACTTACTGCTAAAGAGACAGACAGTGAAAGTGGACAGTATGTCCTCAGTTTATAAACATAAGTTGCAGGGACAGCACAAAAGTGATCCGTGTAAATTGATTTTTAGTTTTAGTGTCACCATTTTCCTCTGAGTTATCGATTCAGTCACTAGTTAGCTAACATAAACTAATGTAAGTCTGTTAGCCACAACCAACCAACCACAGGACGTCATGTTCTGTACTGACAGAAGATGCCGCTAAACATGTTTTTAAAGCTTTAAATTTAAGCACTTATTTCTTAAATTCAGCTTCACAGACAGCGTTACATCTATGTCAGAGCAGGGCTCAATAATGTAAATTAGCCTTTGCATGTGTAGCGTTTCAATGTGGTACAGTAACAGGTTGCCGCCATTGCAACAAGTTGGGTCATTTCTAAATATTGTAGGTGGAATGACTCCAAAATGATCCCCCCATGATCGGAAGGTCGGGGGTTCAAATCCACCAACCGGCTACCATGAGCGAGGTTCGTCTCTACACACTGCTTCACTGAGTGGACAGGATTAATAGGCGTAAAAGTCGCAGCTCTTGTTGATGCAATGCGTAGGTGGAACAGTACTTCAAGCCCACAGATGTGTATTAATATGTCAGCATTCAGAAATCATGCCAGTCCGACCAACATTTCATAATTTAAAAAAAAAAGAAGACATAATTCAAAAATAAATGAAGAATAAAAGTGGTAGAACAGGTCATTTTCACGTGGAGATTTTTCTGATTCATAGCTTTGTTTTTGCTGAGTCAAAACAGCTTGGTGTTATCCAAATCTAACCAGTCCACACCAGATGATGTGCTGCTGTAGTTATTAAAACAAGATTTTACTGTTCATTTCTGTAGATAGTGACATAATCTCTCTTTCGTATTTCGCAACAAAGAGTATGGGTAGCATAAAATGAGGTCTGATTAGGTCTGAAAATACCAAAAGGCAAGCGATTTAAGTTTTTAAGTTAGCATTCACCAACTCTCCAGTTTAGAAGGCAAAATACAATTAAGTGCAAACACATGCCCATAAGCCTCAAGTGTATTTCTCACACAATAGCGCATTTTTAGTGCAGCGGAGCCTGTTTTAGTTACAGTCTTTTAACCTCCAAGATATCCTAAGCGCATCATTGAGTTTGAGGCATAGGAAAGGAAAATCTGTTTTTAATGGAGCTGAATGGCACACAGGTTGATAATATCTTTTCCTTTCACAGCTTTGTTCCACATGGTTTCACCCCCTGCTTTCCCCAATCTCCTGCTTAAATCAGAAGGATGACAGTGGAGACATATATAGTAATATAACCATAGAATTACTTTGAACTCTTCACTGACACGATGGTCTGCTCCAGTTAGGAGGAAGGACGTTAGCTCTTACATCTTTCTCGTTCACAGCTGAGTAGATTTGGGAGCGATAGCGGGCATGTGCCCGTGTCCTGTAGTGTAGTATATAAATATATGTTTCCATGACAGTTACATATTTGACTTGCAGATCCCCTCACCTTCCTTCCTTGTGCTGTAATTTGAATAATTAGGGTCTGGTCTCCATGTGAATCTCAGGTTACATGATATCACCTGAAAAAGGAGAAGTTCGCTTGCAAATTGTGACCAGAGAAAGCAGAACACACAATATGATGATAAGATATTTGCCTAGAACCTGCACATGAGAGCCAGTAAACAATGATGTTGCTTCCTGTATGAAAAAACAAACCCTTGAAGCCTGCATAATAAAACACCTTACTCAACGATGTCAATTTGTGACGCCGGTATAGAGCAATGTTCCAACGATAGACTGTTTTAGTTTTGTTTTTAATTTATATTGTTTCAAATCTCGATTAGATAACTATGTACAGTACTGTACAGGAGTCTTGACCTGACTATTGTTCATTCTCATTTTCCTAGTAAAATAGGAAAAGTTGCTTCAAAGTATGAAAAGGCAAAAACGGAGATTTACAATTGCAAAAAGTCAATATTTGGTATTGGCCACCTTTATTCTTCAGTAGTCTGAACTCTCGTTTCTTGTCATTTCTTTACATAGTGTTTAGGAATAACTCTCCGGGCTTCTGCAGGACATTCAAAGTTCTTCTTGGGAAGCTGGCTGCCTTTTGTTTTGTTCTCTGTCTCTGTCTTCCCTTGAGTTAGGTGACTTTAATACTCTAATAGGACAGTGTTTAGTGGACTAGACCAAATATAAATAAAGAAAGACTTTGAGAGATATTCAGAAAGCCTGGTAAACTATTGATAAAAGTCAAAAATTAACTCACTAAAAAGGTTATTTATGTTTATTTCTGCATTCCTGGACTTTGAAGGGGAATGTCACTCACGTTATCATTGAGTGACAGCAGTTTTGGAGCATTGCAATTGGCTTCATTTTTCAAACTTATAATTCTTTCACATATTACTTATAAAACTGTGCCACATCTGTTTGTAATTTTACAGCATTACCAAATTCATAATACAGCAGCTTTATAAATGATTTTAGCTCAAAACAATTTGTTTTTAGTTTTAACTATACAGGCTACATGGAACAAATGTCAAAGTTCAAAAACTGTCAGTTTCCACAGATTCGCTTGTTCTGAATGAGCAGCTGTGATGCAGCAGCTCTCGTTACTGAAGATATTTCATCATACGACTCCGTCATTAAAGAGGAAACAGCTTTTTTGTAAACAGCATTTTAAGAGACCCAAGAGGAAACTTCACGCAATTTTTCCCCTCTCGAGTTTTTCTTCAATTCTTGGAGAAAGTTGCTATCAGAGTGGTAACAATTTGGTGTCCAACTGATGCAACTGACCTACTTATTTCCTTCTGTGTGTGCAAACAGTGTTTGGCTAAAGCTGCATGAGCACTAAATGTCTGCTATTCTCAACGTTACTGTATAATTCTGTTAGCGGTTACACACATGCACCCACAAGCACACGCACCTTCCCAAAACACACACATAATTGCCACCATTGCGCACATCCACACACTAAATGTGATATGGTATAGTGAGCTGTCAGACCGCACTAATTCCTCTTTTTATGTGTGTCTGTCCTACTGTGTAGCAGAGGGATCAGGATTGCCTTTCAGGATAACAACTGAAGCTCTAAGCTCTTTGTGTGTGTGTGCGCGTGTGTGTATCTGGGCGAACAACAATTGGCCGCTAAGCTGCAAAGAACCTTGCAGCCATGGTGTCGCCAACAAATATCCACTGGCTGTCAGCAATGGACCAACTCTGAGTGTTTGTGTGTGTGTGTGTGTGTGTATACGCGTGCAGATGAGCCAACTTCCTGTGGTGGATTGAAGTTAAGTGCTGCTATTAGACTTAGGCCTCCAGTTGGGGCTTCATTATCTGGGTGAAAGACTTGATTATGCTGACAGATACACACACGTGTGCAAGAATACACATGCATACATGAACTTTAGCACACACGCACGCCTGCAGGTCCGGCTTTTACCATTTCCAACATGTGCAAAGACTTGTCTGCAGCTTTCTTCTACACAAACACACATGCGCACACACCCTCCATCTCCTTCACACCCACTAAACTTTTATGACAGATGCATTCTCCAGTGTCTCCTTTGCTCCCTATATTTGCCTTCCTGGCTTCTATAATCTCTCTCCTTAAGGCATAACAGTAGTTCAGCTGTCACCGGGATGGAAATGAGTTACATAAGATTTCGGTTTTTAACCACAGGCACGCCCCGTAATTCACCTTGTAAAGCTTTGCATGTATCCTAGTTAGTGAATATGAGAATTCAACACCAAACAAACAAACAAACAAAAAACAGGCCAAAGTTCTCATACAATAAGCGATCATTTTGGAAATATTCGCACCAGTGATCAGTAATGTAGCAGAGGGCGATGAAGCGGCCTCCTCAGGCATCACATAATCCACATTCATACCAAAAACACCACTAGTTACTTTCTGTACCTCGAACTGCACAAAGTGACGTATGACAGTAGCAAGAGGACAAACTCAGTGGAAAGTAAAACCACAGTCAGGTGGGGGGTGCGCTTCAGCTTTGAGCTCTAGATGTGTCTCTGCCGCCCACATCGGAAAACAAGAAAGAAAAGTTCAGCTTCTGAGAAAACATTTTCACTGGTAGAGAAAAGAAAGGTGTGGTGATTTTTTTCTTCTTCTTTTACACCTACATTCTGTGGGGTTAAAGCCTCACAGCCTCTCTTTAAAACCACCAGCTGAATTTATTCAACTGACTTTTCTCCTAAAGTAATGTGAGTATATTATAGGTGTACATGCGTCGCATTAGAAGAGACAACATTTTATTTTAAACTGCTGGATTTGTATTTAAAACAGTGTTTTTTGTGTATTTTGCCTCAAGGCCCTTTATATTCTGAGGTAAAGACCCTACAATAATACCAGAGAGAACCCCAACAATCATGATGCCCTTTGAGCAAGCACTTTGGTAACAGTGGGAAGGAAAAACTCCTTTTAAACAGGAAGAAATATATCCAAGGGTTTTAAAAAAAGTATATCGCAATAGAAATTCACTGTACTTTTCTGCTCGGACCAGGAATGTGTAAATATATTATCCAGTTCAATAGACCCACATAATTCCATGTTTAAAAAAACAGATTTAAATTTTAATTTACACTTACTGGCCACTTAGTTAGGTACAGCTGTTCAGCTGCTTGTTAACGCGAGTATCTAATCAGCAGTTCAATTCATTTAAAATTTTGACAAAGTCTTCCTTGTATCAAACGTTCATGTTGGTGGTGATGTAATGCTAGCGATACTTTCCTGGCAAATTTTGGGCCTCCTTAGTACCAACTCAGCATCATTTAAATGCCTACTCAAGTACTATTGCTTCCTGCAAAAGCCCACATAACAAAGATTACATTTAAATATCTATGTACATATATAAATTTAAACATGTGGACACCTGGTAAATTTAAACTGAAAATATGACTTCTCACTAGCAATAACAACCCTTCTTTTTAACAGACCCCTCCCCATTGAACCAAACCAAATGCTCTTCCCTGACCCCCAACATAAAGTTAAAGGGGGTCAATTGCAATACAAGCAAGCTGTACTTGATAGTGTCCAGTGAATGCATGTGTGTCATTAACATTCAACTTGTCTCAAAAACCATCCTGTTACAACTGTAGTGGAAGTGGAAAGCAGGAAACCTCCATTTTCATTAGTGATAGCATTTATGCTAGGCACAGCATTTTTCAATAAGTTAATGAATAATGGCATGAATGAACATAGAGGGTGCTTAAATTGCAGAGTGAAGAAAAATTATGTAAATATAAGGGTAATTTAACTTTTTTGCCCCACCCCAAAAAAACCAATGATACCAATGCTAGCTACCAGTGCTACCTAGCTAACAGCACAAATAGATTTCTCCCAGGTATTATAAAATGACACATTTACATGTGTTCTGGCTTCATTTAATGTGTATCTATGTTAAATTGTTGTTCACTGAAAGAATAAAAACGGACTTTTATGCTAGCTACAACATTTTCTTCAAATGGTGAAAATGTAATTTCCTGGCGTGCAACTACCCATGTTAGATTTGAGAGAAACAATATCTTGTCCTGTATCTTGTTAAAATTCGTGCAAATAGCGTGCTACATAAAATCGACAAATTGCACAATACACAAAAATGAGTTTTGCAATTGGTAAAGGTTTTCAGGGGTAGGTAGAATAGCATAGCAAAGTGCAAGTAATCATTATTTACACCCCTCCTTACCTTATGAATCTCTACTACATGTGGCCCTGCGACAATTCCTGTTGAAAAGAAACTCTTGCCCCAAACATAAAACACCTTACGTCTTTGTAATCTTAATATGTTTGACAGTTTTCACAGGGTGGTGCCCGTCTCCCTCATTTTCCCCTTCTCCTCTTTCTCGTTCTCTCACAGTGCTGTTTGATTGCTTAAGCCTGGCCGTCAGACACGCAGACAATGCGTCCATGAAGAATAGCCTCGCTTCCTTCCTGTCTTCCTGTGCTGCGTTCTGCCTTGGTGAGCAGGGTGAATAGGCTGCTCTGCCCCACAGCCGCCATGAACCGCAGGGGCCACTGCGGCTAAAACCAACAAAGAGAGCCGTTCTGGGACCTTTTTTCCCCCCTCTTCCTCCAACCCCCCCTTCCTCAGTCCTCTCCACTGCCAAATCACTGCGACTGCCGGGCGGACAAACAAGCTTTCCCTTGCTCCTGCATTCATTCTTTTGTGCACCAACTTTTACTTTTTGTTTTTGGTCCTCTTGGTCACATACATCAGTAAAGAGCACATGTAGCTTACTTTCCCTCTCAAGATATGTGAAACCCTTAAAAATCCAAAGAAATCACTGAGTGATCCAAATGAGATACATCTTCAGAAGCCTTTAATCTAAACGTGACTTCTGCTGGTGCAAAGCAAACATGCAATAAAAGGGATTTTTTTTAAATGTATTAAAAAGCCACACCAGGTGAATTTGAGCTGAAAATATAACTTCTCTGTAGCAGCACTACAGGGTAGGGTGTCTTTTTAACTGACACCCCCTCCCTATTGATCCCAACCAACTGCTCTCCCCCTACCCCCAACGAGAAAGCCATCTCCCTATGGGAATACCAAGTAGGAGCAGGTAGCAGAGAAGAGCGCTGGGGAGCCAAAATAACCCCCCCTTAACTATTGAAAACAGGATGAATGCATGCCAGGCTGAATACAGGGGTAAACTGTTAGGTCTTTGTCATTCAAAGTGATGCTTTTAACCCTTTGCAGTCCCTCTTCCTAACAACCCACTCCTCCCGCCTCACCCACCCTTCCCTACTTCATTCACAGCTGAGATAATGGAGGGGTAGAGGAGGCCTGCGGCTGCAAAGATGAAGTCTAAACACGAGATCAACTCTCTCTTTTCTGTCTCTAATGGGATTCTACCCGTTATGTTTCCGTCTCCTCTGCCACTGCTGTAAAATAGGTGAAAGTTGATAATTATGTAAAACACCTCCTGCCCCCCTTTCCCCCCCAATCAGTCAAAGGCTTTGGATGAATAACAAACAAGTGAGTGCAGGTTGGGCCTCGGCGTGTCAATCACCTCCTTGAATGCATACCGCACTGCAAACACGTCCGTATGCTGTCAACAAGTGTCAGGGGCTTTATGTTTCAGGCTTACGTTTCCCCTGCAGGGACACTCAAAACCAAGGAATTCCTGAACAAACCTTTGATTACAGAAAAAAAAAAGAAGAAAAAAAATAGGGGGCTGAGTATCTGCAGGCTCCTGTGGATCTTGCATGAAACAAACCTGAAGCCCGGCCAGAATGTAATAGCAGGCTTACATGAACGCATATTTGCAAAAACACAGGTGGAGCGCATGACTTTAGAAGATGAAAAAGAGGCAATGATAGCATTCCCGCACACACACGGGCTTTACCGGAGGCTTTGCCTAATGAGGTGAACATTAATGTGTCCCTGTTTCCGGTTTTGATCTCTCTAAACAAGCTTAAGCGATTGTGTTGCGGGGAAAATTCCAAAGCACCGGTTAAAAGACTGCCCTGCTTCAGATTTCGTGCTGAGGCTCAGTTAAAAATGTTGAGAATGTGCACCTTAAATTATATGAAGGAAAGTGTAAATCTAGATGAAACGGAGCTGCTCTTACAGTAAAGAGAAGCACATTCAGACAGTGACCAACAAACAGGAACAATACACACAAAAAAAAACGGGAACAACTACTGTCAGACTTCAGGGTTGTTTAATGTCAAACGTTAATATATTTGTCTCCTAATCCATAGTGAACTATTCATCCAGCTTTGACACTCGTACAGGGTCATCTCTGATCTTGCAGTGACTACAGAGTAACCTGAAACATTGATGCTTTCTCAAAATAAATATCTTATCATTATAAAATAATAAACCTTCAAATAAATATATAGTTTTAACTTTACACTAGGCAATGTTGGAATTAGAAAATAGAATTTTCATATAAGGTCACTGTACAATTTACAAGTAGAAGGGATACGATCTTTCTTTTGTAAATTACATAAATGTGATTAAGAAACATTCCAGTGAATGTAAAACAAACAAAAAAAAGTCAATTCTCTGATTCATATACACCTATTAGCCAAAACATTAAAAACACCAGTATTCCCTTTTCTTGAAAAGCACTGAGACTCCCGTTGTGTCTGGCAGTGGGACACCGACATGGGTTGTAGGTCGGTGACTCTGGTTTGTTTCTGATCTGTTTGGGATATTTTAACGTGTTCTTTCAAGTCGTTCCTGAGCAGTTTATGAAGTGTGGTGGGGAACACTGTCCTGTTTTTTTGCTGGGGTTTGTGTAAACCATGTTTAAATGGGCGGTACGTGTCAATATAAGCCAAGGTTTCCCAGTCAAACTTTATATTGCAATGAGATAATCGCTTTGCTTGTCAGTGGTTTTAATGTTGTGGCTGATTAGTTTAAGTATGGATTCATCAAGGTGCCTCCGGCATGGCAGAAAACTTCTCACAGTTGAAGTATTATGTACAAAAATAAAACATCTGTCCAACTCGTTTTCTGATGTACGCACACCGTTTGCAATTAAAACTTTACAGTCAGTAACAGGAGTCTGTTCTTAGAATACAAGTTGTATTAAATGTTAAAAATAACAACAAAACGAGAGAAGCAGCTATCTGCTGGACTCTCATAACAATAAAACAATGAGGGCACTTGAGTGAACAAATTTTTCAGGAGATTAAAAAAGAAAAAAAAAAAGAAAAAAAAAACAGTAGTTGAATATGTCTTCATACCTTTAAATGTAGAGGCCTTCTTTTGGTTTACCTTTTAAGTGAAATCATAATGCTAGGGTGAGTGAATGCACCTCCAGTGCCTTTAGTACAAAGATTTTTCTCCGTCTGCTTTAAAAAGGTGGCATATAAAGGCCATTTTTCAGCAGATATGATAGTGACCTAGATGAGAAAGACAAAAACCCGAGCACAACAGCATTATTAGATCTCTATTAAAACCTTTCAGCTACACAACTACACGCCTATCGAGTTGAGCAAGCGTAGAGCCTTTCCATCCATCTCCATTTCAACACACACACTATGTCTACGTTGGTTTCCGGACATCCTCATAGTGGACTGAATTTGAGTTCTTGCACCGACAGCCGGGTCGTTTGACTCTGTCATAGCAGCACTGACACACCGCCATGCATCCTTTAACCGGGAGGTAGCACAGGATACAGGGCAAGAACAAGGACAGGAGCGACACTGTGACCCAGCGCACGCAGCAGCGGGACTGCGTGCACGAGAACGGCTTGTCCGTGCACGTGTCCTCGTCGTCGCTGGAGCAGTGGTAGAAAAGGCCTTTGATGCAGCAGACGCACGTGCCGTACTCCACAGTGCTATCTGCTGAGCACATGCACCGCCGGCCGCACATCCAGCAGGAGGGGAGCACCCGTGGGCGACGGCAATCTGAACATTGACATCGGCCGCAGTCCTCACACCTAACTGAGTGTTTACCTTGATTTCTACTGACACTGTTCGTTGACGTCACCACCACTGGCCTGGACTCCTCATTCAGGGGTTTCAGCTCCTCCGAGTTCAGTTCGGAACGCTTGGGCTGTGTTCTGATTATCTGGTCGCCGTTCTCTGGGCTGCCGATAAGCCTCTGGTCTGAAGAAACGCTTCCCACGCTGGTCCTGATGCTGCTATGGGAGTCCTCTACACTGAAAGACTGCATAGCACCCGCCGTGGAAGAGTTTCCGTGCAGGTTGCGGAGATTATAAGGCCTCTCTTTGTGAGTCTCCTGCTGTCCACTGCTTCCTAAGCCCTGCGATGTATCCTGAGCACCTGAAGATTTTTGTGCAACAGTGGGCCCTTCTGTGTACTCATTGCTACTCCCAGTTATCCTAATCTGATCCAGAGATAGCACTGGTTCAATATGGGGCAGCTGCCCTTTGTTCAACCCGGGATTTGGCGGCACGTCATCGGTCTGCTGAGTCCGTGGTTCAGAGCTCCCTTCGTCATTCGGTGTACCCGATGGGCGGTTTACTGAAGACCCCTGCTGCCCTCCTCCACCGTCGCTGTCGTTCTGACTTCTGGAAAACATCTCGGGACTGAAGGGCCACTGTGGCTGGCAGGGGACACATCTGAAGTCCTGTCAAAGAAACACACAGTTTATATCCGTATGGGGCACGTCATGCAAATAATGCCATGCAAATCCTAACCGATGTCAGTACGAGCACCACTATGGAAATTAGGTCTAACAAACACATCAGTGTGGCAGAAAAGATCTGTTAGATCGCACAGTCGATGTAATGTTTTAAGCCACTAGCTGCTGTCTGCTGGGGCCTGCAGAATCAATTTTATGAAGGCTTCCTTTGAATCACAAGCAAGTCTTTGTCTGCTCTCAAAAGGCAGGATAACCAAAGTTTGTTTGCTCAAAGCTGAATCTAAATCCACTCCCAGACCTTACGTTTATGCCTCTGATATTTGAATTTAGGTGCTTTCCGGCTGCTATTTTGTGGAAACTTCCTGTTTTCTCTCATGTATGACAATAACTCACCATATCCGAAGACAGAACATTTTTGCACATTTGCTTGGACTACAGCTTTAAAAAAACAAAAAAACAACAAAAGAAAAACAACACTATCCTGCAGTTCTGACTTACTCGCACTGACAACTTGTTATATCATCTAAAAAGAGTCCTTAAAACAAGTTGCCAAGCAGGCCAATGGATGCGTGTGAAAAACGCCCAGACTCCAACAGGGACTGAGACATACGAGGTGAAATTAATACCAGCTATGCAATGCTGGTAATGAATTGGCGCTGTGAGGTCATGCTGCTGAACATGAAGAATCATGCCCCTGGTACAAGTCCTACCACAGACCCTTGCTGCAGCGCTCACGCTTCCTGTCATCGATCTGGCATGTAACAAGGCTTAAAATGGCCGAACCTTCAGTTTCTCAAATAACGGCTCTTTTGATTGGCCATTTTAATTTTCATATTATACGCGCAGGAAAAATTCACTATACTGAGATATTTAAAACACACAAAACCCCCCAAAACAACAAAGCTCGCAGGTAAATTCAACTATAGCTTTGTCAACTTCGTTAAACTAAATATACCAATGCAGGCGGCGAGAAAGTAAACGCTCCTATTGAAAATTACACAATTATTCATGAGATTATAAAATTGTACATTTTACAATACCTCTGCTATCGTTAAGAAACTGCTTTTGTGACAGCCCTAAACTGGTTTGGAACCTTATTCAGACATAAGCTTTATGATTAGTAACACACCTACTGTTCCAGGTAAATCGTGATCTTAATAAATATAATTAAATTAAAAATATACATTTCCCTCCCCTCCTCTTCTGATGAACATGAAGAAAATTTTTTAGCTTTGTTGCTAATGTCAGTCAAAAGGCTGATAAAATTAGGCCTTTTATCAGCGAATCAGTAATCTGTCAGATTGAGCTTTGGTGCATGGCGATGTGCGATTTCTACCTTTAACCTTTCGTAAGCAAAACATTAAAATAACCAGATTATATCAGCACCAATACATCAATTAATGCCACGATCACCATATATTTAGAAAAGCCAATCGGTTGCTTGGTTGTCGACTGTCAAATATGAAATTGTCGTTCTATTATAACAATGTTAGGATGTTAGCGGGGTAAAAAAAGTTTCGATATTAGAAGACATCACCACTGCCTGAGGAAAGATATTTTTCCAGTTTTTTAACCTTCCAATAACCAACACGATCAAGAAGTAATCGTGAGGAAGAGGACTGAAAGGGAAAACTAATTAAAATTGTGGTCTTAAAGCTGATTCAGGCAACAGTCAAAATATCGTCTGACACACTAAAAAACATCAAAGGTAAATTACGCGTCAAATGACACGTTTCACATTTTCTACGCCCGTCTTTCATGGGGTCAACATTTCCATCGTTATGAGGTTGCGTACGCTGATGATCAAAGTTCATTTCTTTTTTAAACACTGAAGACTGATGTGGGTCAAACTGATAACTCAAATGAAGAGTTGAAGCGTGTGAAAGAATGCGTGTAAGAGGAGCGGGAACTAACTTCATTTATGTTCAACTAGAAAAATGAAAAACCAAAGCAAAGAGCTCCAAGTGTCTAATAAGAGTTTAAAATGAAGTAAACCGATACAACAGTTCCAACTTCCCAACTACTGGATACTCACCCCAGATCAGCCATAGTTTCCCCCTGAGTGTGAGTAATAACAAACAGGCTTGTTTTCACCACCGTCTCACACCAAAGTAAATTTTAAAAAAACAAAGAAAAGGTCTTGATTCTTGTGCTCGTGCTAATTACCTTTTAAATGCAATCTTTTTCGAGAGGTGGAGGGACCAAGGCCACCCCTCGTCCTTTCACTTACAATACAGGAAGGGCTTTTGTTTGTTGCGTGACAAATGGCCTGCAGCAACCTTCCCCATTCGAGCACATTTTTACATTGTAAGACAGCTGAAAAGATGATGAGTGACAAGATTTGAAGAAGAGTTTGGAGCAAAGTAAGAGGCTACGTAAAGTGGGAGTGCAGTCAGAGGGTGTGTGTAGTGGCACATATTTGGGAGCATCTTCGGTTCTTTTGGATTTATAAGCCTGGTTAAAAGACTTGCAAGCTCACAAGAGTCTGTTTGGGTGGGGGGTTAAGGGCTCCCTCATCTGCATGAGAGGGCCTGTGTGCAAGCCAGTGGGAGGAAACTGAAGACATCAGCTCTTAGAAGTGACAGATTCGAGCTTTCTAAAAACTAAACAGAGCATCAGCAAAAAAATTGAATGCCGAGTAAAACCAGAAAGCCCGATGACTCGCGCGGTTCTGATACGCAACCGATAAGCGCGTTTCCTCTGCGCGCGTGAGATTTATAATGCAAGCGTGCGGCACGGAAAACACGTTTAAAGGAAAGAGAAAAGCTAAGCGGACAGCTCGCAGCAGCGGAGGGAAACAGTGCAGTCTGTGTGAATGCACGTATGCGCAAACACGTGCCAACTTGGACACGGCTACTTCCTAATAACCAGACACCAGCGGTGAGGTGAACAATTAAGTTAAATGAGTCATTAGCGAGAGCGAAGGCGCTGGCTAATTTTAGACTAGGTTAAAAAAAAAAAAAAAAAAGAAAAAAAAAGAGGAAAAAAAAAAAAAAAAAAAAAAAA
>VOQK01021067.1:9639-20372 GCA_015052645.1 Benitochromis conjunctus
GGGGGGGGGGGGAGGGGGAGAGGGGTGGTGGGGTGGGGGGGGGGGGGGGGGGGGGGTGTAATGGTAGTCCATGAAAAGCAAGATCGAATTAGGAGCAGTGTGTGTGTGTGCGTGTGTGTGTGTGTGTGCAGAGTGAATAAAAATCAATCAGATCATGGTGATGGAGGTTTTAAGTCAGCCAATCAGAGGAAGGGACTGCATAATGACTGCACATCTTAGTGGAATACGTGTACTCGTATTTTCACACGTGCAGTGTGTTCAGCAGCCAGCAGCAGTAAACATGAATGTAGGCCTAATATTACAGCTGGGTGTTAGTCATCACAATCACACTCTCCTCTCTCCCACCCTCACCTAACGCATCGCGATCATTTCCTCCCAGCTAAGCCGATAAAGAAGAGTTTTATCACAGCTTGTAACCAACTGTTGAGAACTGGATGTAGATGCCTCTTCCCTCATTTGTGGTTTTCTTCTTCTTTACGCTTTCAACACACAACGACTAAACGGTTACACGTAAAATGGGACCCGAGTCTGAATCAGAACACATGGCGCTGCGTGGAGGACGTATGATGTTGCACCCAGATCCGCGTAGTAACCGGCACACGTCACAGTGAAGGTGCAGCAGAAATCCATTACATAATCCTACAGAGCACGTTCACTGCGTTCTCAATTTAAAAAGCAGGGGGGGAAAGGGAAAAGCACGAGTGACACCTAGTGGCCACGAGCTTAGGATGAAACCCTCCATCACTGATATCATCTTGTTTGAGTTTTCATAAAAGCAGACGTGTGTCCAGTGAAGGATCTGGGACTCAGGTAGCTATTTTATGACTGTAATGGTAACACTGCATTCAGCCTCCTTCCACTCACACGTGTCTTTTGGCTTCTGTTATTCCCCTGATCTCTGAGCTTCACTGTGCAGAGGCAGAGTGATATTATAAGATTGATTTTATGTTCTGCTGTCTCTGGGCTCACCTTGTGAGTTGAAGACATGTCCCAGCAAGCACGGCTGCCAGCATTAAAACGAGCTTCAGTGCCAATCGTGGTAAATTATACGAGGGTCCAATGTGGAAACTGGAAGGCTGTGCTGCACAAACATGCTCACTGGTGCCACTTGGAAAAATTAAGGTTCAGCGTTTTGTTCAGCTAGATCTGAGCATGTCAGCTGAAGAAGCCACAGGTTCCAGCATGTGCCTTGTATTCATTAAATTTTGAAATTGCATATTCGTGTTATTCATCTTTATTTTCAGATAAGGAGGATTGACAGAGGCCTTTTTTGGGAATTTATGCATGAATTATTTAATCATCTTTAGCACTTTTTTTAAGTGCTTCAGTTTGAGTAAAATTATACTTTAAAGCGTACATACACTGTTAAACATATGCTCTTACATTCAGAGCTCCAATGAGAAAACCACTGCTGACCAAAAAGAACACAATAACAACAACAACTCTCACGTTTGTCAAAAACATCTTGACGATCCTAAAGACTTTATGGAAAATATTCTGTGGACTGACGAGACAAAAGTTGAACATTTTGCATCTTATTATGTCTGGTGTAAAACTAACACAACATTTCATAAAAAGATCACATCAAGAGTCGAACATGGTGGTGGTCGTGGGATGGTCTGGGGCTGCTTTGCTGCTTCAGCACCTGGATGACGACTTGCTGTAACTGATGGAACCATGAATTCTACCAAAAATCCACCAAAAAATCCTGAAAGAAAATGTCCAGCCATCAGTTTATGCTCTGAAGCTCAAGCGCACTTGATTTAAGCAGCAGAAACACACCAACAAGTCCACCTCTGAGTGGCTTTAAAAAAACAGTAGTAGATGATTTTGGTGTGGCTGAGGCAAACTCTGGATTTATATCCCACTGAGCTGCTTTGGCGTGACTTTAAACAGGCCTTTAAACCACTCCATTGTGGCTGAAATAAAACCATTCTGCAAAGAGTTGGACCATAACTCCTCCACAGCGATGTGAAAGACTCATTATCAGTTATCACAAACATTTGATTGCAGTTCTTGCTACCAAGGATGGTGCAACCAGTTATTAGGTTTAGGGCGCATTTGCTTTTTCTCACAGGATCACATAGATTTGGATAACATTTTCTCTTAACAAATGAAATCAACGATGAAAAGCTGCATTTTGTATTTACTTGGGTTATCTTTGTCTAATATTAAAATTTGTTTGATAATCTGAAACGTGTGACAAATATGCTAAAACGCTAAGAAATCAGGAACAAATTATTGAGAAACTTATCTATAACACAGCGTTTTTGAACATTACTGATTCAGCTGACCTGACAGACTGATGAAAGGCCACTCCAAGGACTAGGTGCTATACTTGTGGTCAGAAATCTACTCTTGATTTCTTTGACCTGCTTTTTCCAGGTTGGAATGATTTCACAGCATCTGTTCAAAAGGCAGCTTGCTAAGGAACATTTAACCAAAATATTGGGAGTGGGAGTATGTGTGTATTTGATCCTGAATGGATTGAAGTAAATTCAAAATAAATTCTGACTCATTCACCCAATTCTTGTTTTGTATAGTCATTAAAGATGTATGCTGTACATTCACTCCATCGTGGAAAAAGGACTGGTCAAAGAAGTCATTAAAACCCCAAATTACCATGACATTCATGCCCATGATGAGTGTATGTAGACTTCTGACCTCAACAGCATGGTGAGCTCTGGATTTAAAATAAACAGGACAGGAAATGTCAAAAGTCCTGATGAGATGAAGAGGCAGATTGCTGGAAAAAGGACTTAGATCTGTTTGGCTATATCAAGCTTTATATTTAATCAGTTATATTTTAAAATGAAATCTGAAGCCAATGAAAGGAAGTAAGAACATGGTTGATAGCCAGCTTTTGCATTCCTAAACTCAAGATTCATCTAACTGGAAACAATGACACAAATACTTAAGTATCTAATTTTGTGTTTTTCATAATACCCTAAAGTCTGCATGCTTTGCTTAATTGGTAAACTGAGTGGCACTCTTAAGATAAAATGATTTATGGGTCTCCTTTAGCTTTACCTGAAAGCAAATCATTCATTATAGGACCACAGTTTCTAAAGGTTCACCAAGATAAAGGCTATCATTGTCTACATCAGGTTTCCATGTATCCACTTGGCACCAACATAGTAACTGGTAGATTTGGAATAATGTCAGTATAGCATTATCTAATTGTATTTGACTTATTGTGGGCAATGCTGCAGACCAAGCTATGGCATGAGACTTGTTCCACATGAAACATTTACTGGTGACAGCAGAAGAGCACAAAAGGAAATGCTGAATTTTAGTTTGTTTTAGCCACCTCAGTTTCAGGAACCTGTACCAGGCATTAAATCATTCTCACCAAGGTGCTTGAATATACAAGAGTCGTTTTTAACTACGAGGGTCTCCCTGTGACCTGAAGTCGTTGGCGTGCAGGCAATCACAACAAACATGGCTGTATTATATCGAGAATGTTTTTATTCAAAGTTTACTCCCCTTAGTGCTTCCAGTACACCGTACAACAGCATTATGTGAGCTGGGTAAGTGCAATGGAGGGTGCTCAATGATGAAGAGTAGCACGTTGCCATGCCAACAACAACACTAGGGTGGGTGTGTGTCAAACAGTGAAATTAGAACCACAAGTTTTTTCTTTTTTACTTAACTTTTAAAACAAAAAAATTCAAAAATAAAAAAATCTGAAAAGGGATTTTACAGTAAGGGGGCAAACTCCAACAACTTCCTGTCCACAGGTGGGGGAGGAGGGAGGGACAAATCTAGGTAACAGGTTAGAGGTCATCTTCTTCATCTGGGAGTGCTGTTTGTGATGCAACCTGGATATGGAAGAACAAAGTAATGTTTCAGATTGCTCCACATTTACAAGATGCTGAAGCAAAACTTTAAATACATTCAGCCAAATGAGTCTGTACAGTGATACTCACCTGAAGCTCTTCCTCATACTTAGCAGCAAGGGATGGATCCATCTGGACCTCTGGGGGAGCAAGGGCAGGCATTGCCACAAACTCCAGGTTGGGATCACCGATCAACTTCCTTGCTAACCACAGGAAAGGCTTCTCAAAGTTGTAGTTACTCTTGGCAGAAATGTCGTAGTACTGCATGTAGAACAATTTGCAGTAGTTAGAAATGACAAAACTCAAAAGTAGTTTTTACTATTCAAAATTACACATCTTTGCAAGTGGTTATTACCTGCAGGTTCTTCTTGCGGTGAAACACGATGCTCTTGGCTTTGACTTTCCTGTCTTTGATGTCCACCTTGTTGCCACAAAGAACAATGGGAATGTTCTCACAGACACGGACCAGGTCACGATGCCAGTTAGGCACGTTCTTATAGGTGACTCGAGAAGTGACGTCGAACATGATAATAGCACACTGAGCTGTTGAGGAAGAAGGAAAGCATTAATGTACTGTTCAGTTAAAGCCAAGTTACCTGAATTTTAAGAATGTAAAACTCGAGCAGCATGCAAAGGATGTGAGGAGCACCTTGAATGTAGTAGCCATCTCTCAAGCCTCCAAACTTCTCCTGACCAGCTGTGTCCCACACATTATACTTGATCGCTCCTCTGTTGGTGTGGAAAATCAGCGGGTGCACCTCTACTCCAAGAGTAGCTGAAATTTCAAGCAAAGATGTAATAAAGAAGGAGAAGGAAGGTGATGAGGACAGTCATATTTTATCTAAGATAAAGGCCAGCAAGACAAGTTTCATTTAACACATCTGAAAGCAGGCTGTAAGATGCCAAAACTATTTCCACATCTTCAGCTCATTATCTAGACTAAAAGAATGAGCTGATTTCCTTCCTGGCAAGCGACTACTCACCAACATATTTCTTCTCAAACTCTCCCGTGATATGCCTCTTCACAAAAGTCGTTTTCCCGGTGCCTCCATCTCCTACCAACACCAACTGCCATGCAGAGGGTACAGTTAGTCTAGACTGGTTGATACTGGTTCACCACACTGATCGTTGTTAGCACATATGGCGCAGCTTCTTTTAATTAAAAGGCTGACAAATGGAACATCAAGTTATGTTAGATAGCAAACACTTACCTTAAACACCGCCACCGGAACACACTGTGCCATTGAGTCCGCCGTGATTGCGACTTTTCTGTGAAACAAAACGAGGCGGGATGGTTAATTAGCACGTTGTCCGTCAACACTAACTAGTAGTGCTAGCAACTACTTTAAGTGGCATTTCAAGAAGACAAAATATGGCATAAGCTATGATTTATTGAGATGTTATTTTGATGTTTTGGGCAGTTTTCTACGATTTTATCGTTTAGCTAAACTCCATAGCTTGTTACATAGCCATAACTTCTAGCATTTTCCATTCAAGCTAACGTTCACACATGTAATGAGTAAGCGTGTAACGGTGCAGCTATGTTGTGAAAAAACGTTTAATTCATTTTGCGTGTTCAATGTATATTTGCGTTGAATCGAAAATTACGAAAGCGCGCTTCTAAATGCGCATTTCAATACCAGTAGTTGCTAGCTAGGAAAGCTAAAAACGTTAGAGTGCGCCACACGACTGGCGAGCGCACTTTTTCCTTGTTCGACTGAAACAATCCGACTGGAAGCCCATCTAATGTGTTCCACGCCGCACTCTAAGTCAAAGCCAGCCTGAATAATTCCCTACACATAAACGTATCTCCACGCGTCCACAATATAGTTTGCCAAAAATACTGAACATATATTTACAGGAATACGCGCGAATCCCAAGAACAAAGCAGAAAAAAAATGAGGGATAGCCGTGCATGCTAACCTGTAAGCTAGCACAGCATGGAAGCCATTCTTTTCACCGAGCTAACAGCTAAGTTAGCCGCATAAGAAAAACCACCGGCCTTCCCCAGTTGCCCCATTCCTCACGTGGATACAGCTACAAAATCGCAAGAGAAAGATTTAAAGTTGCCAATTGTTTTAACTGACTTTTTCCCCAACGAATGCAAACTTGAAATATAGGATGGCCCGCGTTGTAAAAGGAATTCAGAGACTCACCGGTAACACTTCGAAGAGAGGAAAGAGTAAATGGCTGCGTTCGCGGGAGATTCAGCGTGGACTATGAGTCAGTTTCCGCCCTTATCATGTGATCCCCGCAGCGGCAAAAACGCACCATGAAGCAACACGGTCCTAACTGAACGTGATTCAGCATTCAGTCTTTATTTAAACACACTTATCCGACCCTAAAAGGCATTCACATGCAGCTAGAAAAACGTAATTTCCCACTACAGACAAGCAGATAAGGCTGGGCAGCTGGGTATGGACACGGGCTGTTTATTTCTGAGGTAACCTGTTAAAAAAAATACAACCTACATGACAACAGCAAAGTCCTCGTTTCCTTGAACTACAGCTGGATGCACATGTAGCAGACAATAGAGCCCAGTACCCAAAATGTTTAGTGTTATCCTAGTAACAACCAAAGATGCTTAGTAGGCCAAGTACAGCTGGTACACTTTTTACCACACAAAGTTAGTGAATGAAACGTTATTTCGTGTGCGTTTTAGTTTCAAATAGTATAATTACACAGTTGAAACACCCATCCATAATGCTGCCTCACCAATTCAGTTCAAATGCTAATTCCTTAAAAAAGTAAATAAAAACGTTTCATTTCATTTATTAGTTTTCATTTATTAAGTAACTCGAAAAAGCAGAAAATCCGGTAAACATTGAACAACCATATTTAATTATATTCAATTATTTTTTTCTATTGACCCAAAATTTAAAAGTTATTTATTTGAATTACAACTGCAAAACAGCAATAGTTACACTGGAGGCTACAACCATATAACAATAGCATAATAAACCATTAAAAACACAGTCATTAACTCACCTAACCTAAGGGTTGTGGTACAACAAGATTCAAGTTTTGGATATAACATAAAAGACAGAAAAGCACAGAACATATTTTCTCAGTTTTAAGGGTTTTTTTTCCACTTCAATAAATAATATTAATTCGGTTACTTACATTTGCAACAGGTCAATCAATATCTTTAAAACAAACATTTCAATAATATATTTATATATTGCAAGGTTTGACGCGCTACAGAAAATGGTCTATTCCACATTGTGCGTATATAAACTGTGCAATTTCAACATCAAAAAAGTACAACTACAACCCAAGAGGCATAAAATTTGTGCGTATTTTTAAAGAATTTCCTCAGAATGTGAGGCTTCACCACTCGGACCTCGCTGGCATAACTGTAAAACTGCAGGTAATCTCTTTAAATGCATATTTGGAAGACATACAGTATCTCCCACAGTGAGTCTATCTGTACAGATAGTCTGCCTGTATGTTGGCTGCTATCTCAGCCTCCCATCGGTCTCCGTTGTTGAGCAGCTTCTCCTTGTTGTACAGCAGCTCCTCGTGGGTCTCTGTGGAGAACTCGAAGTTCGGACCCTGAGGGAGGAATTTCATTTTTTTAAAAAGACAATAACTGTCTGTTTTGAAGGAGGGATGGGTGGAGTAGTGGAGTTTTTCAGCTGTAAATTTATTGTACTGAACTAGAGCAAAGACAGTAAAACATCCCCACATTAGCACTTGCTTGTTCAGCTTCATCAAACTTTCAATGGAGGACACTTTTGTTTTTACCTCAACAATGGCATCAACAGGACAGGCTTCCTGGCAGAAGCCGCAGTAGATGCATTTGGTCATGTCGATGTCATAGCGCGTGGTCCGCCTGCTGCCATCGGCTCGAGTCTCAGCTTCAATAGTGATAGCCTGAGATCAATAGAGAAAAGAGAGGGAAGAATCACGTTTAAACTGTATGTATATGTTCTTTTTCTCATTTATCTGTAATTCACTTTTTATTGCTGACCCAATAAGTAATTTGCCCAGTGTGGGATTAATAAAGTCTTGGTCCACCGACCACTTTACATAGACTATCAGATAACCCTTGCAATTAAAAAAAAACTCTATGGGAGAATTCTGCAACAGCAAAGATGGTGGTAGAAATATGATGTCAGAGTGGGGATTGGCTTTTTAAAACCTTATTTTGGGGAGAAATCAATCAAAATTTTCAGTGTTTTCATCGGATTTGACTGCTGATTCTATACATGCTGATCTTACACCCTGGTGATCAAATAAACAAATAATCTATATAATGCTTCAGCATAACTGCCCAAATGAAGTTATTTCAATATGAAGTCTGGGCTCTGTGGAGGCAATCCATGACTGATAGTGATCCACTGTGTGTTTTCTATCTAGGTATGCTTTTACTGAATGGCAGTGTACTTGGGATAATTACCATGCTGAAAAATGAAGCCAATGCCAATCAGACCAGACATTTTTCAGATTGCATCGCATGGTCGATCGAAATGTTCCAGCAGTCTGCGGTTTCCCATCAAGCAATAGTGTTAAACTTTAAGCTTTTGTTCTTTCTTTTGAGATATATATGTATTCATAGAACAGGTCTTGAATGATGAGCAATTCATGATCCACTGGTAGCTTCAAAACAATAATCTGGTTTCAAGAATGGTTTCTTGACAGACACCCTACCACTGAGCCCATTTTTGGTCAGGTTTTGGTGAACAGTAGATGGATAGAGTGTGGAGCAAGGTGCATGTCTTAGGTCCTGTCTCAGATCTTTGCTGGATAAAAAAAAGTGTCAAAAGATACAATTGAAAATGGGTTCTTTGCTAAATTGTTTGTTATGTGTATGCCGTAGGCACAATGATGGTTCATCGTTTGAGTTGGGTAGTTTCTTATTCTTGAAATGATTCATTTGTGAGTGCTAAGTGGCTTAAGAAAAAAAGCATTCCTCTGAAAGTGGTTAGGTAGGAGGACTGGAGTGGATTGAAAATAAGGGAAAAGGCAGCCAATGTACACATAAACACTTTAAAAGACCCTAAGAAAGCAAATGCTGAAGTAATAAATTACAAGAGTAATTGCTGATTGGAAGCAAAATAGAAATCAATGAGGGCTGACTGAAGACTTTTTCACAGTACTGCAGATGCAACAAGGTGCTTTAAAGCACATAGGGTACATGTTCACATGAGCGCATCAGGCATTGTGGAAGTTATTTGTGTCAACAATACTCGGGTAGATGGTGGTGTTTAAATGAGCCGTAAATGTGTTCAAAAATATCTGCCACACTATTGCACTTGTGCCCACTCTAGCCTCAGTTTCCTGTTCTCAGCTGGAAACCTTCAGCTGCTGTGACTGGTCTGCTTCAAGGTTTCAACATGTTGTGTTTTCAGAGATGCTCTTCTTCATACTGTGGTTGAAATAAGCGGTCTTTTTATCAGCTCCATCGCCCAGAAAAGTGCTAGTGCCAAACCACCAGTTTCTAAAAATCCTCAAACCTGATCATCCATGGCTAACAGCTATGCCATGTCAAAGTGATGTCATTCATCTTTCTTGTTCAGTATAATGCTTTGTTTGTACTTCAGTAGGTCCTCTAGACATGTCAAAAAAAACAAAACACAACTATCATAATAAAAAGGACTGTGTGTTTGCGTTCACCTGAGCAGGGCAGACAGCCTCACAAAGCTTACAGGCAATGCAGCGCTCCTCTCCATTAGGATAGCGGCGGAGGGCGTGCTCCCCCCGAAAGCGGGGCGACAGGGGGCCCTTCTCAAATGGGTAGTTGATGGTGGCAGGTTCACGGAACAGGTAACTCATGGTCATCGCCAAACCTGCATGAAGGCAAAGAATCAGAAAAACAAACTGGTCCACTCTCCCTGACACACATTGATTTGCAAGATTTGAATTATTTGAAAAGAGGTCAGTTACTCACCTCTTCAATGTGCCTCAGCTTAAAGGGAGAGGAGTTAAACAGTGGTTTAAGTCCCCTCCCTTTAGACCTTCTGATTATTTTGTAGTGGGTGGGGCTGCTGTGTTCATAGGCAGGGCTATGTCACTGAGGTGACTCTAATTAAGGATATATACGCTGACTGACATCGAACAAAGCAATGAGCAAGAGGGAGTGTCTGAAATGTACTGTTTAGAGGCGTATGAAGCCTGAGTTTCTGACTCATAGGAATAAGATGGATGTATACTGACCTCATTTACTTAATTTCTGGCCATGTTTAATAACAACATATAAACAAATCAGACACTTTATAAAGATACACTTTGCTAGGACCAGGTTGGACCCCCTTCTGCCATCAGAACTGCTGTAATTCTAAGCACATAGATTCAACAAGGTGCTGGAACCTTTCCTCAGTGATTGTGGTCCATATTGACATGATAGCATCACGCAGTTGCTGCATGTTTGTCAGCTGCACATCCACAATGTGAATCTCCTGATGGACCACATCCTAAAAGCGGTGTTAAACTGACATCTCGTGACTGTGGAGGTCATTTAGGTGCTGGTTTCCTAAACATTGTTACGTTCAAGAAACCAGTTTGAGATGATTTGAGCAGTAGCGTTATAGGCTACAAATCTAGGCTATCAGCACAGAAAACACAATCAACGGCACCTCTAAAGAGCTCGGTCCAAAGCAGGGTTGTGGCAGCCCGGTCAGTGATGGATCTCATGTCTGTTGGCAGCTCCTGAGCATTTACATACTCTGACAGCAGAATAAAGGAGAGAGGAGATTAAATAATATTTTGTCACGCTGATGTGGTCACTCCACTGAAGATTCATATCAATGTATCTATGTATATCTATCTATCTGGGTGTGTATACTCACTGTAGCCCTCTCTATGCACACTGAGACTCAGTGGGCGAACTGCACCGCAGCCATATCCAAATGTACCTAGAGAGATTTACATGTGAACATTTTGGGTAAATAT
>VOQK01021073.1:1365-21616 GCA_015052645.1 Benitochromis conjunctus
CACTCCTGCGGACTACAGTCATCAGGATGAATCACCCTGGAAACCAACAAGCCAACGGCAGCCGGATACAACAACATAGGAAGTGGACTTTTCAACCTTCAAAATAAGAGCAGTTGGTCTTACCAATACTTTCTAGTAATCCCGCCAAACACTGGTTAAAAAATACCAAACATTAACCCGTCTATTATTTTTCATATACGTATATCGTATATCATACGAATATTGTAATTATTATTACCCCTGGTAGTACTATAATAATATGAATGATCAATATCTTTCCACAAAGCAAAATAGCGAAATCTTCAGTCTATGGGAAACTTCTAAACCTAAATATTTTCATTTGGAATAACAAAATATAAACCCATGTTTTGCCCTTTCACATAGATTTATTTATTTAATTTACAGTGATCCATTGATGGGTACTACCATGCTGCTTATCAGTGGATCACTGATGCACTGTCACTTAAGTGAGATTAGGTTAAATGGTGACTCTAAATTGGTCGTATGAGTTAATGTGTATGTGGACGGTTATCCATCTGTGTTAGCCAGCAACAGACTGATGACCTATGCACATTAACGAGGTAAAATGGTGATGTTTTTTTTTGTTGTTGTTTTGATCATCGATTCTAATCCTGTTATCAATATTAAAATGACTTTTGCAGTCTATTCGATTAGAATTGCCGTCTATTCTGTAAAATTCAGCACAACAATCCCACGCATATTAGCCATTTCTTATCTTTTGACAAATACCAAAAATATCGCGCTTGAAAGGTTTTACTTTGAAATGTAACACCGGATATCCTCAAATCTTGCTTTACCTTAACACTGAGTCACACAGAGACCATGCAGCTTAGCTTTAGTACAGAAACACGCCTCAACCACTACCTTTAATAAACGTAATGGGTCCCCACCCGTCTGTGTTTTTGGTCTTTTATTTTGAAGCAGTCATTATCTCAAAAATCCACACCCCACTTCATATTAATGGAAGCCTTTCATGCTCAGTATTTGCCTGCATCGCCTCACAAAGTCGATTAAAAAGAAAGAAAGAAGAAGAGAACAGAAACAATGCTGTTTTACAGTGCATTTAGCACAAAGATTGCTCAGCTACAGTGTGAGAAAACGGGACAAAGTGACGGCACACAGGGAATATTTCACCGGGACTGTAATGTCTGCTCTGGGCACACACCCACACCGACGGAGAAACGACTCAAGCCCAGTTTATGACACGTTCCACTTTTTTCCACTAAAAAGATTTCCCAATAAAAATACACGGTAAAACAGTTAGAAGACTAAACCGTGGGCTCTTAAACCCACGCTAATGCTCCTCTTTGTGCAGAAGCTTCATCTGCGCCACCCTCAGCCACATCCCCATTATAATCCCAAAGACACCTGTTGTTAGATTTGCCTGCTTTGTACAGTGGAGCACACAAAAAAGTGCAAATAAATAAAACCAAACAAAGTGTTATCTTGCACCTCTTCCATCTCGCTTTGCTGCCGGGGTCGGTCGGCAGGATGGAGAGGTGTTGAAATTAGGTTAAAGTCTTACCGGAGATGAGACGGTAGTTTACACGGCAGGTCCGCACACTCCCTCCTCCTCTCCCTCTGCTGCTCCAGCCAGGCGCAATATGGCGTTCCTACATCCCCGTGTGCCGCCCTTGCAGGCTGCAGGGCAGCAGAATCCGGGGCCCCCTGGGACCCGTAAGGGGACTCGTGAGAACTTCCCCACAAACCATTAATAGTTTCATTGATGTTTGCGTGGCGTTTTAGCAGAGCGGGGTGTTTTCCCTTCTCGAGTGGGGAATCTTGGTGGTTTGTCACAGGTAGGGCCCACAGCTGCAACGTAAAGTGTGATAATAACAATAAATAAATGGTGTGCAACGGCTCTTATTTTAAGTCGGTGTTAATAAATGATGCTATTTAATCTTTCTATATTTATTTCATACTGAACGGTATGATGAGATTTTATATTATTTAATTTGCAGGTTTTATTTTTGAACTTGTATGGCCTTAAAATAACAGCACCTAGTTAGGCCTGTTAAGGTATTTCTGTTTTTTTCAGTTATTTTCTATGTAGCCCAAATTTTCTGTGGATTTCACGAAAATCGTGTAATAGCATTCAATAACCACAACAAACAACATAAACTTTTATTTTCTCGGTAAGTTATCGTGTTAATAAGAGCGCTGTTACTTTGGCAACTGTCTTTTAATGCTTAAAAAAAAAAAACTTCCTCAATTAAGTGCGCAAAGATTCAGGTGTCACCTGTTTTTATCGCGGAGTTGCATCACCAGAAACTTTAACACGGGAAATAGTCATCCGCCCTGCGCGTGCTGAACCGAGAGCTGGCGTCAGAGGTGAGCCGGCCAATGAGACGACGGGATTAAAATAGAGCCGTATATATCGGAGGTTAGACCTACTTCTGAACATAATGCGAAACCAAAGAGCGAGGTGACAGTCCCGCCTGCCCCTGCTTCTGCTGTTACCTCGCTTTCTACAACTACAGCTTCACCAACACCACCATCATCATCGCAACCGCTTTCTAAGCAAAGCCTACTGAAAATAGGCGTGTCTCTAACACCTGGAGGGTAGCCTGAAACCCATGAAACAAAGCTGCTACCGACAAATGAATCCTCGCTGGTTTTAAAAGCACCAGAAATTTCCAGCTGCTTTAAATACATTTTCTGGGTGCTGCGATAATAAAGCCGAACAGTCACAGTAATGCAAAACATTCTTGAATTTGCCTGTTAGTGCACTTGAATAAACTGTTTGCAGTCGGATGCCAGATGCAAATGGATAAATACACAGGGAGGCCCTTTGAATGCTCCTCTTGAATATGTGGAGTTCCTTAAAACCTGTTTCATTGCCTGCTCTGCCGCTGATAATCTTTCTAAGATAACTCTTTGAACATTAGATTTTGACTGCTTTTCTTTCTTTGGTATGTTGACAGCCCAGTAGCACACAGGAATTTTCTTCAGATAAGCAGTAAATGAACAATTGTACTGCAGAACTAAAAGGAAAAGCTTGCCTTCAAGGAAGAAAAATGAGGAAAACTGCAGCAGTTTACACTGAAATGTAACTAACTTCAGCTTATTAATAATTGTATTATCTTGAGATCATGACATGTTGCGTCTATATATAGGTGTATGTTGACAACTATTGCATCAAAGTCATAAGTGCAAAAAAGACATCTCAGAATTACTAATTGTTGGAGCCCCAACTATATATCAAACAGGCCGATGTCATCATCTTTGCTTTTTTGTGCTGCTCCTTTTAGACGTCTCCACAGTGGCTCACCTGCCTTTATCTCATCATATCCCTCGTATCCTGTCACACCAACCCTCTGCATGTCCTCCTTCACTACATCCATGACTCTTCTCTGAGGTCTTCCTCTTCTCCTCCTCCGCCAATATATGGCCAAAACATCTCAGCCTTATTTTTCTACTTTGACTCCAAACCGCTCAACACGAGCTGTCTCTTTGATATACTGATTTCTAACCTTGCCCATTCTTGTAACTCTTAAATCTTAACATCTTCAATTTCAGCTCTGCCACCTCCACCTCGGCCTCCTGTCTAATATCAGTCCATATTAGCTATTTACCGATCTATCATATCAGTCATTTGTTAACAGCCAATAAATGAAAACTTCAAAAGTGAAGAAGAGTCAATGTTGACATGGCATAGTTTGTCCACCTGAGGGCAGTTATCAACTTCCCTGTTGGCAACCTGGGTTTGGAGCCGTAAACAAAACTACCAGTTCATGGGGAAAAAAAAAACTTTTATTTGTGGTAAATACATTCACACACTTGTGTATAAATCTGTCTATGAGTCAGAGTTTTCTGGCTGTGTCTCTTCCTCGTTGAAGCGCTCGAGTCTCTTCTGGGTTAGCTCGTAGATCATAGCTGAAACAGACAAAAACATGGCAATGTTTCAGTCACACAGGTGCAGCCCCATCCCTGTCCCGTTTGATTTCAGTGACAGCTGTAATGTTTAACACGCACCACTAGATGGTACTCACACAATGCTCACTGGAGAAAAGTTTACAAGAAGAAAATGCAGGCCTCTACCCTCCTGAACCAAGTTTTTTAGCCATATTTTTTACTTTTTATTGCCTCCGGGCAATTATTTGTCCAGTTATTATAAAGATTTTAATTTCATTAGTCACCAGAACATTAAAAACTGCACGCATGGTCACTAGTCAAATCTAATTTTTTTAAAAAGGCTTCAAAAGTTGCTGACCTGGGCCTAAAATAAGGTTTTTAAAAAGCCTTTTTTCACCTGCAAAGTGTACTTCCTCCACCCTCTGTGCTGTTACAGAATCCTCAATTAGATTTCAATTTGAGTGGCACGTCCCTTTCTTTTCATTTCTCTGCTTTCTCTTTGAGTTGGTTTGAACTTTTAAAGCACTTTGAAGTGATAAAAAAAAAACTGATGCTGAATAAGAGCACATGATTAAATAAAATCTACAGCAATCATGAGTGGACTACAGAAAATTATAAACTGGAAAAAAAATACTAAAACATAGAGGTTATTAGCAAATTTAGGTTTGCATACATCAATCCAAAAAAATCTCAAAAACAGGGATGTCATCAAAAAAATAAAAAATAAATAACCAATGTCTCTTACTGTCAAGAATCTCTCTTGCTGTGTATCTCCTCTCCACCCTGTTGTTCACCTCATCCATGAGCCATGGGAAGAAATTAGTCTCGATATCTGTAAATCAAAACCACAAATATGATTCATCGACAAAGTTTGACTCAATTATCTTTTCGTCTATTAATAGACACAGATGTAAGGAAATGACGCTTTAGCAGCAGAGGGCAGCGACACCCTCGTGTGTCAGGTAGGTGAAAGTTGAAGAGGCCGACCTTTCTCCACGGGGTTGTAAAAGTAGCCGTTGTTTCTCAGCGAGGTAAAGACGGCAGGTAGAAGACCGGCCAAGTACTGCTGAGTATACGCCCGGGCGGCGATTTTCTCTGCAATCTCCTTTTCTTTTCTCAGCACCTCCCTCTGCTCTGCAATTCTACGCTCCTGAGGGAGAAAGGAACCCAGATTAATCTGTTTAATCTGGCACCAAAAAAACTCACACTCATGATGTCTGAAATCCTCCACCATACCCAGCAGGTGTAAGCAATGCGAAAACACTGTGAACTTTATTCATTCTAAAAATTGTCAGTGAGGTCATACTCGTGTAGTGAAGCTGCACGAACATATGAATGCATAGTAACACATAAACACAAATTTTAGTACTCAAACACAGTTAATCTGCTTCATCAGCACTGTGACATTACTACCATATCAGACTTGGTTTGATGACACTGTTTCTCTGGCAACATAATCCAACAGTATCTATTTTTGTCCATGTGTTAAAAAAGATGATGAAACACCACACATATCTACAACAGCTAATCTTGGCAGGAAATAGATGTCTAAACTGTTCTCCAATTATACTTGCTTTATTAGGTACACCTCGCTAATAAGGGGCAGGACCCACTTTTGCCTTCAGAACTAATTAAGGAATTAAATAAGGTGATGGAAACATTCCTTAGAGATTTTGGTCCATATTGACATTTCTATGTTTCACTCAATTCTGACCCTACCATCCAAATTTCACAGCAGAAATCAAGAGTGATCAGATCAGACAACTGTAGCCAGTTTCCTGGTCTTAGCCGACAGGAGTGGCACCTGGTGTGCTCTTCTGCTGCTGTAGTCCATCCGCTTTAAGGTTCATAACGAGTGATTCTTTTGATTGCCTTCATATCACCTCAGAGCAGTCTGGCAGTTCTCCTGTTACTTCTGCTATCAACAACACATTTTCTTCAGCTTATCCACTTCGGGGTTTTGAGAGAGCTGGAGCCTCTCCCATAGGCGACAGCCAGGGCAGACCCGAGACAGGTTGCCACTGTGTCACAGGGCTAACACAGAGAGACAGACAACCATTCACACTCATGGTCAATTTAGAATCACCAATTAACCTAACCTTACTAAATGCTTGTCTTTGGACTGTGAAGAGGAAGCTGGAATACTTAAAGAGAACCCAGGCCGATGATGGATTGAGTTGCTGGCTTGTGACTCGCTGATTAAATATTTTCATTAATGGGAACTGCAACAGGGGTACCTAATAAAGTGGCCGTGAGTATAAATATAATAGATAACAAAATGGCACTTTTAGGTGTTCAAAACTTAAAACCTGTTTAGCATAAGTCCAGTTACATGTTTAGGGCGCAGAGGCTGCAGACAGACACGTTCAGATAAAGAGAGAGTTTCTAGAACTTGCATACTTTCTCCTCGTTGTGTCGTCTTTCCATCTCCTGGAGCCGCTGCACCTCTGCCAGCTCATTATTTCGAAGCTCCTCGAAGGCTCTCTGCTGGGCCCTCAGACAGGCGAGCTCCTCCTCCTCCATCACCTCCAGCAGAGACTGTTCGATTGTCTTACCCACCAAGACCTCCAACACTGGCTGCACCTCAGTGTCAAAGTCAAACAGCTGCAGAGGGCAATTATAAAAATTTAAAAAAGGTGGTGTTTTACTGTGAATTTCGCTATATTTTAGAAGTGGTTTTCATTACTATCTTACATAGCAGAAATAACTTAGCAGCACTTTTCTTTTTCAGTTCCACAAAGTTGGGCAATTCACAGGCTACAGAATTAAAGGCAAAGATCAACACTTGAGTCCTGATGACTGACAAGCTGATAATAAAGCAGAGCAACATGGAATAAGAAATAATGAAACTCACATTACAAATTAAGATGGTTAAAACAATATATAGAATAACTACAGAATTGTTAAAACACAGAAAGCAAAAATAACCAAAATAAGTAACAAAGAAGAAGTCTTAGTCTGGGTTATTGGCTCCTCCAGAACAACAGAAGGCAACAAATAGGTCTAACCTTTTTTATTATTATTATTAGAACTATGTTAATGGTATTAAACAAGAACTATGTTAATGGTATTAAACAAACCTTCCACTGGGACTACTTACCTCTCCCTCTTCTATCTGTGTTTCGACATCTTTGCCAGATTTGGCAGGTATGAAGAGTGGAGTTGCTGGTCTGTCCAGGAAGGGGTCAGTCTGACACTCGATGTCCGTAGCTACAATAACATTGCTCAGTTCTTCAAGGTAAGGCTCTGAAAATTTAAGCAACCTCATCATAAACACTCCCATGTTTCTGGAGTCAAAGAGAATTATTTTACCTGTGCTAAAGTTATCTAAAGAAATATTTTACCAGTTTGTACATCAGTGTGTTTTCTGCCCTGCAGTGCTTCAGGAGTGTTGGGTCTAAGGTGCTCCCTGGCCTGTTTTCGAGCAATGGCTTGTTTCCTGTTGGCCTGTTGTCTTCGTATCTCTGCAGGGTCCAGCTGAGCTGTCTGTCAGTGGGGAAAAGAGGAAAAAAACTACAACATACGCTGCACAAAGAACAGTAAAATGAATGTTTCACACTTACAGTTGGTACGATATGCTTGGCGTACGTATTTCCTCTGATAACACGACGATCATACATAATGTTTCCATAATGACGCTTTGTCCTGCAGGAAGACGACAATTCATTTTAATGCATGCAATTAGTTTCCGACTATTTCCGGCACCTATAAATATTCACCACCTGTAAACAGCCATTAACTCCTTTGAATCTATTAGGTCTGCGGGAATTCATAGGCTGAAAACCTTGTTCTTTTTCACGCTTGCATTTTTTAACCTCAAAGGGGAAATGCTGATCCATGTTATTCTAAAATTTGACAGCTGAAGCATGCGATATCTGAGACACGGTTGTGGTGTGACGTTTGCATCCACTCGTCGCGAGTATGAATGTCATGGTAGTTTCAGAATTCTAAAGATTTCTGTAAATGAATGTTCAGCATGCATCTTTAATGACTTTTAAAAAAACAAGAATTGGGTGCATAAGTTTTAATTTATTTTTGGATTTTGTCTAATCCACATAGAGTCTAAATTATACATACAGGATGAAATATTTGCATACACACCCCCTAATGATTGGTTAAAACTCCCTTAACCTTGGTGGTTCCTGGTTTGTTCATAAACATCCTAACCAATTTCCTCTCATCTGAGGATAACCATTTAAGTCTGGAAAAGTGGTAACACATCCAAGTAACTTTTACTTATATACAGTTGACTGAACTAATGATCCAGGAATCTGGAGTTGTATAGAGATGGCTCCAATCCTTTTTATGCTGGTTAAAAGAAACTACCAGCTGTACATAATCATGATTGTTTAAGAGAAGTTATTAGGTCTTGGCCTATTAGCAATGTAGTACCTTCAGCACCACCATTTAAATCTTAAAAGATTTAATTGAGTATATGTATCAATTTGAGCCTGTGTGTATACTTTTGCACCCAATTATTGTCGTTAAAGAAGTATGCTGTATAATCATTCCAACATAGAAAAAAGAATAGTTCAAAGAAACCAGTGTATTTAAACTTCTGATCACAACTTCTGATTTAATCTGGACATCATCATTTAATCTAACATCTGATTTAATCAATGTTTCAAGTAACAGGATGCTTTAGCTCTCAGATTATTATACTTGTAAATGAAATATAAAGTTCAACTACTTTTTCCTACAGTCAGTTAGGCCGCTGTAGTGGATTTTATTTCCACTGTCAATATGCTATTTTTCAGGTACAGTTAACCACTTATAAGCGTGCATTTAAGACACCATGAACAACATGAACATGCACCGTACTCTTCAGTCGACGTCTCTCTGTACTTCGAGCGGTTCTCGACAGCTCTGGGGCGGCTGGAGAAGGTGTATGTTCCGATTGGATCTCTGTGACTGTGTGAAGCAAAAGCCATCTTTCAGAAAATCCCAAACACTCTAGCTAACAGTTAGCTAGTTACTGTCAGTGTTTAGGCCTGACAACAAACGGTAACCAAGAGGCTACAAAGTGTGGTAGCAACCGTCTCCAGGAAGTGTACCATACAAGTCCGAGGTTGACGCACTTCTTTTTTTTTTCGGTTTTCGCTTTCTAATAACACACACGTAAATGTAATAAAAACCAAAGAGTCGGCTTTTAAAATTAGTCTTCTGGCATAAACGACAAATTCTGTTTAGAATTAGACATGAAATAAACTCGAAATATTTACTTATTCAATGTGCACGAGCATGATTTCCAAATAAGGCTCAAAAAAATTATTTCGATGAAAAAAGAAATTGACGTATTACTTTTGTTATCATTCACCAACCCAAAATGAATCTATGAATTCATATAGTCAAAGAGCTCAACCCCGAAACACCTTTTATATTAAACTGTAGCCATGATGAAAGATTTTTTTTTCTCTCAGAAGTACATAGGTCAGTACACAGCCACGCCTTAGAAATCTAAATCTAATATATTTGCAAAATTATTTTTTAGCTTTAGGAGCGTGACTGTCATAGTGACGAAGAGGAGCAAAAGAGGAAGAGAAGGATGGACAGAAGAAGAAGCTGTTTCAGGAGGGTGACTGGTCAGAAGCTGTGAAGCTGGGCTCTTTATGAGTTCACAGATATAATTTCCTCAGTATCAAAGACAGTTTTCTACTGTCATTGGTCAATATTGAAAGAATTATCATTAATTTTTTCATTTTTTAAAGTTAAATTTGTCATATATAAAATATTCTGTTGGCTGTCCTCTTTATGCATCAGACATCTGATTAGATGTATCAGACGCCATACACACCACCGTGGTTGGGCTCATCTCTTATGGAGATGAGACAGCGTACAGGGTGGAGGTAGAGAACATGTCCCGCTGGTGCTCAGAAAATAACCTAAAGCTGAACATCCTTAAAACAAAGGAATCATAATGGACTTCAGGAGCCACAGACATGTCCACTCTCCTCTCGTTATAAAAGGATAAAGGGTGGAATCTGTCTCTGCCTTCAGGTTTCTGGGCACCCATATCTCTGCTGACCTCACCTGGACCCACAACACCAATGCCCTGATAAAGAAGGCCCAAGAGCGGCTGCACTTCTTCCGTGTCCTGAGGAATAATAATCTGAACCCTAAACTGGACGGATCTCTCGTCCTATGAAGCCAGCTAGGATAGGCTCTATAGCCCCCTCATGTGACCCTGAATTATCAAATTCAGAGATAGCTCAGTGGGGGGGCAGAAATAGCTCAGTAGGCCCCAGTAGGCTCACCCCATGACTGGAAGGTCAGGGGTTCAAATCCACCAAACGGCTACCCTGAGGTACCTGAGGAAGCTACCATCTCTACACACTGCTTCCCAGGCACTGGACTGGTGGCTGTCCACCACTTCACTGAGTGAATGGGTTACGGGAATAATAAAGTATACATTATTAAGAAGAAACTGGATGGATGTTTTCAAGCACACGTTCCCACTTTACTGTCTTATATGGAGGGCCCACCATCATGAGGCTTTCCAAGGAACAAAAACCTCTGAGATTTAAACTAGAAGCATGCATGAATACATCAGGAAAATTACTCCCAAAGATGAACTTGTACAAGAATGCTTCAAGCAGCTGAAGACAGATGTCAGATGGTGAGAAGGAAGTAGTAGTAGTAATCAGGGAAGTCCCTCCATGGGATGTATTATTAGCCAGTAGAGGAAATGGCTCACACCCAGAAGTCCTGGCAACTAATAGAATAGCAGCACAGGCTCTAATCACCAGATCCAGGAAGGCAAGGTGTAAGATTCAAACACAACCAAGTGGCTGAGGTGGTGTAGAGGAACATCTGTGCAGATGGGACACAACCATGAAAGTAGCTGAGAAACACAGGGCTAATATCCTGTGGGACATCAAGATATAGTAAGAGAAGTAGCCAACGCTTTGAGTACTCCGGGAGAGTAGAAAAGCGCTATATAAGAATCAGTCCATTTACCATTTACCAACCCACCAACCAGATACAGTGGTGGCTGACAGGCAGCAGAAGGCAGTGGTTGTGATAGATGAGGCTATACCACACATCCTGAAGCAGACCAGAGTTTGAAGACATGTGACAGGATGTGTTTGAACTTTGACCTTTTTTGCCAGCTTTAAGATCATTTTCATGTCACATGGTCATGTGGTCTAATAAGTTGAAAGTGTATTTCTTTTTATATCATCTGTCATTTTTATAGGTTTCAGCTGAGTATGTGTTGCAAGTGTAGGTCTTGTGAAAGTCACATGTAAAACATAAAGTCAGTCAATGCTCAGTATTTGTACTAATGTGGACTCAGCAATGTGTTGGAAATGAAAGGATTCTGGACTAACTGCACCAGTGTAGGGTCTGGTCATGGGTCAAAGGACTTCATCCTAATACCTAATGGGAGTCAGGGTGCCGTTGCCTGCCTGTAGATGTCTGTGCATCCCTCCATGGATGTGCCTCCCCAGACCAGCACTGACTCACCACCAAACCTGTCACGCTAAAGATGTTTCTGGCAGCACAACATTCTCCAGGGCGAACTTGCTCTCATCTGTTAAAAGCACAGACCTGCCAATGCTAGTATTCTATGGCTACTCCCAGTCAGGCACCACGGTGCAGGGCAGTGAGCACATAGGTCACTACAAGACATCAGTCCCTCAAGTCACAATCGTGAAATCAGTTTTGGATTGTTTCGTCAGAGACATTCAAGCCACCAGTGGCCTGCGAGAGGTCACTTTGTAGCTCTGGCAGTGCTCATCCTGTTCCTCCTTGCACAAAGGAGCAAATACCGGCCCTGCTGATGGGTGAAGGACTTTCTACAGCCCTGTCCAGCTCTCCTAGAGTAACGCCGTGTCTCCTGGAATCTCTTCCACGCTCTTGAGACTCTGCTGAGAAACACAGCAAACCTTCAGGCAATGGCACGCATCGATGAGTTGAACTAACTCTGCAACATCTGTAGGGTCCAGACATCGACTCATGCTGCCAGCAGTGACAATGACCCTTAGCAAAATGCAAAACTAGTAAAAACAAACAGTCAGAAAAGATAAAGAGGGAAATAATGCCAGTGACCACCACCTGTAAAGCTGTTCCTGTTTCGGGGATTGTCTCATTGATATTGTTAATTTCATGAACACCTGATTAACACCCCCCTCTGCTACTTAACTGATGAGCTCAATATCCCAGAAGTTTAACTGACTTGATATGTTGTGATTAAAAAGCAATCCATTATTTCTTTTTAACAGTGTATGTAAGTATCTGTTCTTCTTCTGGTCTTTGTCAAACTGCTTTTGTTCCTATGATGATTGCACTTCGTCCCAGCTCTGAGCTAAATTAAATCTTGCCTGAACTAAATTCCCGAGACTAAAGAGAAGTCGATTCATCCCTTAACTTTCTGTCTGTGTACGTGCTGCTATTGTTTACCTTGAATGTTGCCATGTTATCTTTTCGCCATTAAAAATCTTTCTACTGAGCTTCCTACTATAACGATTTTTCTTTGAACTTTCAATTCTTACTATGATCAAAACCTCCATCTCAAAGTCAAGACTGAACTGCTAGTTTCAGCGACAAACAGACATGCAGAAAACGCTTTTCAGCCCATAAACAGTCTATTAATGTCAAAAACAAACCCAGTATTGTAAAGCACCTGCCAGACTCTTACAACAGATCAGAAATTCTGAGAATAACCTTTTGATGCAAGAATGACTTCCTGCACAGGAAAAAAAAAAAGCCAAAAGGTGACAGTGTCATCCTGCATCTTCTATTTTTTTGCATTTAAAGACATCTCTTAACACTATGTGAGGTAAGATTTTCTCTCAAAGGTAGTATTGACAGTAAACATACACAGTTTTAATGTCTAACTCCAGATGTGAGCAGTGGTACAAACGTGACACCTCTGTGGTGCTTCTTCACAGTATTGCAGCTTAAAAAGAAAGAAAAACAAGCAAACCAAAAAAAAAAGCAGTACACTTGAAAACAGATTTGTTTTTACCCACAGCTAACACTCAACCCTGGCCCACATGAGTGTCTTAGTAAAAAGCAGAAACTCAGCTCAAGATGATGCTCAACCACAGAGAGTTTTGAGAGCTTTACAAAAACTAAGTCTGAACGTGTCAGAGAAAAAAATAGGGCACAGGAACTGACACCAGACTCTGTGTGGAGGGAGGACAAAGGTGAGAGTTATGTGGTGAGAAGTGGCACTTTTCTTTGTTTCCGTATCGATGATTTGATTATGCCTTTGTTTGTCGCTTTTGTTACATAACAGGCAAAATGTTTAAATATCCAAACAACGGTTCATTGTGCAACATTTCCATGAAAACTGCACACAAATAGCTAAATGCAATCTAATTGCTGCAAGTAGAGAAACCCCCTGCTGGAACTGCATCATGTGTTTTGGGTCTAAAAAAAAAAGGAATAATGAACCTGGATGTCTATTCAGGTGGGGAGCTGAGGGTGGGGGTCTGTGTTTATGCTTCAGCTGCGACAAATCATTAAAATCATTACACATCATTAAAGGGCAAACTTTGCAGATTGCCACTCTGTTAGTTTATTCTCATTAGTCTTGACTGACAGCCATGATATTATGTAATCAGCAGGGCATGCTTCCACACATTCATTCTCTTTTCAGTACAGTAATAGCCTCACAACATAGTCTTTTGTACATTTGATTTGAGACTCCAGCCCCACTGCGAGCCTGGATTTGGATGAGCAGAACGAAAGGACAAACCTAAATGTGTTGTACCTAACTTCGGTGACGACACACACAGAAGGCGGTTGTGGGTGGGAGTGGGGAGGCTTCTAGGTCTGTCAACATGCTTTCATGGCCCCAAGCCTCCACAGAAAGTGGTAAACCAGTGTCAAGGAAAGTAGTAAGACCTGCGGCAGGTAATTACTGTAAATGAAAAACAAAGCACAGCATCTCCAGCATGCTTATTGATGAGTGTGGGATGAAACACTTTTACTAGTAAAAATGTATTGAGACTGTTTATTAAAATCTGCAGTCAAACAGTGTTAGAATAATAAAAATAAAGTTTTATTTGTATAGAATTTTTCAAAACATGACTGCAAAGTGCTTTACAGACCACAAGCCATGGATCCAGTTTGTGTTGCTGATCCAATTCAGGGTTGCTATCAGGAAGCTGGTGTATCCAGTGAGGACCCACACAGACATGGAAAAAAAGAGTCTCCAGCAGGCCAATAATTTAAACCTGGGACCGCCTTGATAGATGCATATATGAAAGTTGTGGTCCAGCATCCTGCCCAAGGATATTTTGACATGGAGACTGGGGGAGCCGGGGACTGAAACACTAACGATGCAACGAGTAGATTACCTCTCGAGACACAACCACCTCTTAGGTCACTTCTTCTTCTTTGGTGACTAGCAGATTGCCACAGTCACCTGTGCTTTGCATGGAAGGCATCTACTGGTCGTGAAGTGAAAAATTGAGATGCAACACAGAAATAGAGAACCTTTGTCTTCAAAGTAAAAGTTGTGTTATATTGCTGCCACCAGCAGATCTAGAAGAAAATCTAATGTTTTCCAGTATCTACAGGCACTCTTCTTCCAGCAGCTCCCTTTCCTGGCCACCACAGTGGATCATGCGCTTCCACCTCATCCCTGATCTGATGTCTCATTCTTGATGATCAGCATGCTTGATTTAGTGAAGATTTTAGCCTTGCTGACGCAGCCTGTGCCATTTATCCAGGCTTGAGACTAGCGCTGACAGTGCACCGATTAGCTGAATAGAATAATAAATACACAAATTAGAAATACAAATAAATAAATAGGGCTATAAAGAAAAAGAGTGGGAATGTGAAGTGTTTTTATAGAAAATATTTTGTGTAAAAATGACTTTAAATGGCAAATTTTGGGGAAAAAATAACTAAACGTCTTGTAAAATGTAATGCTTCAGTTACAGGTGGGTACTCCAGTGAGGCCCCTGTAAAGGGTTAAAAGTAGATACTGAGTTTGCTAACCTCAGTCTTCTTGTAAAGCACGCTACAGCTGTGGGGCTCTAACAGAAAATGTCTTTACAGTGGCTTCTGTAAAGAGGTGGGCTGTGGGAACAGTTAGGGGGCTCTGACGTTGGCTCATGAGGTCTGAGTGCATCTATAATATAGGCTGGAGTGAGGCCATGTTTACTTTTAGCAGAAACCAGAGTATTGGGAATAGCCTAAATGTGATAAGATGAAGTCATGGAGGGCATTTACGATGTCTGCTTCAGATAGAAAAGGAATGACTGATCATTTGTACGTCAAAAACAGAGCTGAGAGTCAAAGATTACACCTAAGATACAAGCAGAGGACAGATATGACCTGTTTATTAGTGTATAGTCTATTTTTCCAGCGTAAGAGTATCCCACATACAGAGAAGATCCAGAACACATGGACCGCTTTTTTTTTTAACCTGTGGATAGGATATTTATGAAACTTTATTTTCAATCACAGATATATCAGATTAGGTGCAATAAGTCTAATCATGGTGGGGTGGTGCAGTGGTTAGCACTGTTGCCTGACAGCAAGAAGGTCCTGAGTTTAAATCCACCAATTTTCCAGGGCCTTTCTGTGTGGAGTTTGCGGGTTCTCGCCGTGTACTCTGGCTTCTGCCCACAGACCAAAGACATGCGTGTAGTGAGGTAAGGTTAATTGGTGATTCTAGATTTCCCATAGGTGTGAATATGAGTGCGAATGGTTGTCTGTCTCTCTTTGTGTTACACTGGTGACCTCTCCAGGGTGTACCCTGCCTCTCGGCCTATGGCTCCAGCCCCCCTACCCCCGCGACCCTGAATTGGATAAGAGGAAGATTATTCTGTGTTAAATCAACCAGTTGAAGAATTATTTAAGAACAGATTCATGTTTTCACATGTTGTAACTCTTCCTTTCTTCTACCACAAGTTTAGATTGGACAAAATTAGAAAGTAATTTGTCAATCAGACTGAAATGTCTCAACAACTACAGGATGACAGGCTTTTGTAAGACCAAGAGGACAAAAGCTACTTACTGATCCTCTGATTTTTTCAAAACAAGACCAAAAGCCTGCAAAAACTAAAAACACTCCCATGAGCCTTTGCTGTATTCATGTTACGTGCTGAATAGAAACACTGCTTGCAACACTGTAAACTGTGGCGATTGCATGCTGATGTTAGCATTTACCTCAAAGCAGTACAGCCTCACAGGCACTATTTTCTGACCTTTTAAAGACAAAAAAAAACCCCAAGTGACCAACTGCTGAACAAATTTATCCACAACGCCCTGCTAGTGATTGTCAGCTTCTCCTACAGAGTTTAAAAACTGACTTTTAAAATGAAGATAACATATTTCTTTTACATAAGTGTTCGTTATCAAACCTTTTGATGTTACTATCAGCGTCTTAGTTTGGGGGTTTGGAAACAACCTGCAACAGAGCCACCGTGTTTTTATGTGGCGATCCTTTGACAGATGCCCCACGAAAGAAAGAAAAAAAAGAACGCTATAAACTGAGGTTTACAGTTTAGAAGAATTTTGAAACCGATGAACGTGCAAAGAGTGTGCAGAGTTGGACTGTCAGAGAGGTACTAATAGAGCCCTGGTTGTTTTTGAGGCTTGTGGCTGTGTTGTATTACGCAAGTTCTTCCTGTTTTTGTTCACCATTTACTAAAAGATAATAGATTAAACAATTCTCTCTTACATGTGATGTGACAGGATCAATGTGAATGCCTACAGCATATGATTGCTGTTCATTTTTGTTTTTCTGTGCCTTTCCTATGGAAATGGGTAATAATAAGTACTTGCAGCACACTAATGTCATGGTCCCGCCTCTTTTGTTTTGAACTGCCTTGTCAGCCTTGTAGCTGACCCCTCCAAAGTGAACACGCACTTTTTGAGTTCTACACCTGTAGAAGGTCACTTCTGTCCATCAGCTTCCTCCTACTGCTGTGTCTTAATTTCTGGGCTATTTTCTTCATACATGCATATTTTTTATGCACAGTTTACATTTAGCACGTCCCCACATTTTTACTGAACAGATCTATCGTCACATATATATTTTTAACTTCTTTATTTGCACAAGTTATGTTAATCCGGTTGCTATAGTTTTTATATTTGACACTGAACATCAAAATACTGACACCATTTCTTTGCATGCATGCACTTGCTTGTCAATAAAGCAGATTTTGATGTCTGTGCAAGTATTGTGACACGGTATTGTGTTTTTGTGTCTGTCTTGGCATTCACTATACAGCTGGATAAATCAGGCTCACTTTCAAACAGTTTAAATTTGAAAAATTAGACAAGAAAATCAGCTTGTTAAGGAAGGAAAGAGTGTGTTAACACCACCTAGAAAGGAGGAAGAAGAGGTGGCATCAGCTCATCTGCAGTCACAGACAAGAGGAACAGCAATTCGCAGAAAAACCAAATCCGCCCATGTGACAGAATTTGGTTTCCTTCAGCTTTAGCATATGTGCCAGTACACGATGTTCTCTCAATGAAGCCTGTTAGCACGTTATGCAACATGTCTAGAAAAGAGAACTTGAGCCAAAGTAGTCACTCTCCTCCATTCTGTCATTAATTTAGACACTAATGATTGCAGTCCAGGGTGATTTAGCAGCAAACAAATGTACAGGCATTTGTGAAGCTCACAGATACACGGAGAGGATCTTCATTAGTTTTTTTAATTGTTTTTATTGCATTCTTATATTTTTTCACTTTGCACCAAAATATTCATTGATAAAGATTACATACATTGCTAGCTTACTTTATGTACAATTCAGCATACAAATACAAAAAAAAAAGGATTATCAGAAAAGTGCTTTAATGTAGTGGAAGTCGAAGCAATATGCAAAGTGAATTCGATTCACAAAAAGCAAACAAACACACAAAAACCATAGTGAACATATATTACACTACACTGTAAATATCACCACAACAAACAAAACTTCAGACGAAAACATAGAAATTCGTAGCATATTTTTCTCCACAGCAAACTGTGTTCATAGCTTCATTGTGATAGACTAAATATCTATCATCATAACTACACAGAAGTTAATACTTGTACTCTTAACAGTACTACTGAGAATGTGCAGCCACGAAGGCGTCACATAGCTGACATTTATCCAAAGTGAAACAGTGAACGATAAAAACACTGGACTTTGTGCACAAGTTTGGGTTGCTGCCTGGTCGTTTCAGCTTTGCTCCCAGGAATTCATGCCGGTGAATTATTTCTGTCTACAATATTTGCAGATTGTGACAAAATCCAATCTGCAGAGCAGATATTCAGTCAATCAAACGTAAGACTCCTTTGCATAGGAAAGTTCCTCAAACACAGGCTGGCTGCATCTCCGTGACACGACATCGTGTTGACGCGTAGACACAGACTCAGACATGGCTCTCTGGCGGAAAGGCTGCCGTAGATTGACAACGTCTGCTTCCTGGGCGATGCAGTCCTGAATTTGCATGCACTGAGGCTTAGAGTCATAATTTACAGAGGATGGACGAGACCTGCTCCTCATCTCCTTTACAGTCAATGAGCGATACTGTGGGGGGGGACCCGCATTCTGCACCGCCTGTTCGTATGATGGAGGGCTGCAGGGCTGCTTGCTGTCCACATGCTTGAACACTTCAATTGCAGACAGAGGGCGTGGTCTGTCCACAGGCTCGGCCGGTGGATCGGCTTCGCTCTGTAAGTCCTCCTGGAGGGTTTCACAGGGGAAGGTGTTTTCCTTCTGTGAGTCTCTTTTCTGGCTGTTTCTGCTAAAGGCTCCTAAGCTCCTGGTCCTCATTAAGACTTTAGTGGCAACTCTCATGGACTGAGAGCGCTTCTTTTCTTCTGGTTTGGAAATCTCCTGCTGTCCCTTAACAGCCACTGAAGGCTGGCTGCTGGTGTTTGCCTTCCTCGAGCATCCTGGCGACACCATTGGGGAACTGGTGAAAACAGAGCTCTCTGAATGGTTAGAGGTAGTGCTGTCGAGGGAAGAGCAAGAACAGTCCTTGCCCATAAAAGGCTGCAGATCCCCATTGGAGCTGTTGTTCAACTTTGAGAAAGGCATAGCTGGCCTGACTACGCTACGGCCTCTGAGTAAGAAGGAGTCATCCGAGATCTGCTTTTTCAGAGGCTGCTCGACAAAGTCTGCCTTCTCTGTGGAGCAGTCCTCGTGGCTCCTGGCGTGGCTGCACAGGCCCTTGAGGTCGTCCGAGAGGAGGATGATGGGCTCGGAGCACCGGCGGTTGAATCCCAGCTTTGTGTTGAAGACAGCATCGGACCAAGAGGAGGTGGTCGTGCTGGGGCTGGGTGATGAGGATGAAGAAGTAGAGCCATATTCTGTAGACGTGGACATGATATTCTCTCCCACCTCTGCATCTCCATCTGGGTCGGTGCTATCATACGCAGAATCCTGATGCTGGGAGGAGACAGAGTCTGTCGAACGAGGAAAGGAAGATGTGATTAGAATCCATTTTATCTCATTTAACTCTTTAAACCAGTTAAAAATAAAAACTCAGATGGAACACAAAGGCCCATAAAGGTCTCTCAACCTTATTGGGGGCTTTATTTGCGAATTAATTTACCTTCATCGGTGTCCAGCAAGACTCTGGTATTCTCTCCAAGAATGTCACAGTTCTCAATGAGGAACTGAGTAAGATCTGTGACCTGCAGAGAATCACACAAAGACAAGCAAAGGTTAGCAAAATGAATAACAACAACAAAGTCAAGTGAAAATGAAATACGGGATTCTGTAGACAGATTCAGTGCTTCACTTGGTCCAAATACTTTGTTTGTTATTACCACCTAAGTATGTGCTAGTGAAACCGCTTGAGGTTTTTTGCACCGTGAGCCGCGAGGCTTCAAAGCGCTCAAAGCGAGAAAGTAAATTCATATCACAACTTTTTACCTTCTGCATCTTCTCCTTCTGCTCCTCCAGCGGGGTGTCATCCAGCTGCAGCAGCGTGGGGCCGATGCACACCGCCAGATTGTAGGCATCCATCTTGTTGATGTCGGCGCTCTCCAGGATGTGATGGAAGACGCAGATCAGATGCTGCAGGAGGAGTCTGTTCAGCCCAGGGAGATCATCTACCACCCTAGTTCGCGGGTAGCAAAAAAAAGGAAGCAGGAAGAAAAAAAAAAACAAGAAGAGGGTTAGCTTGCCGCTCTTTTTTTTTTTTAAAGTCTCTTCCTTTTTTAAAACAGTAGACAGACTTAAAAAAGAGAAGTGGGCTGTGTTCAGGTTGGATTGTATACAGAACATATGGAATGATTAAAAACTTCCCTCAAAACCGCAAAACCAGTCATGAAACCAGTCATTTTTTTACACATATAAATTCTTTTGCTTTTTGTCGTTTTTTTTTTTACGGTCAGTGCCGAGGCTCATTAGCAGACATCGACTGCTTACTTTGTGATTTCCAGAGTTCTCTGCTGGGTGTCTTCAAT
>VOQK01021087.1:1768-15490 GCA_015052645.1 Benitochromis conjunctus
GGTACCATATATTTGGCCTGACTGAGCTTTTTTGTTCACCACTGATGTTATATGAGGGGGAAAATGACAACCGTAGAACCACCCACATCCCAAAGAGGCTGACATATCCTATGTGCTTCCTCAGAACTGCTTATTAGGTGCTAGAACAGCTCCAGTCCTCCGTGACACATTCATGGATGTTGACAATGGATTTTGCAGTATAATGACTTTAATAATATGCAGTTATGGCGTAGACAATCATTGTTATAAATGATGGGAATCATCACTGATAGTAAACAGTTTATCAGATGGGAAAATGTTGCAGATGACTAAATCAGTGTAGTTTTGGAATTGGATTTCTTTCCATCTGTGTTATGTCTCCTTCTGCACCATCTGACGGTCTATTTATGTCTGTCTTCTCCTTCTGTTTCTCTATAATTGAGAATAGTTCCTGTGTCCACATTGCTCGTAAGCCAAACATGCCATCCTCTTTCCTCTGTGTTGCTTTAAGAGCTGAATTATCTTATTGACGCTTCCACTTGCTAAACCTTTTCTGGCTGACAACCTAGCTTCAAAGCTACCGCAATAATCCTGCTTAACGTCCTTTACCTTGTTTTACGTATCTCAGAGTAACTCCAGTGTAATAAAGGTGGAGGAAGTGTGTGTTTAAAAAGAGGCACTTTAGAGAAAACACTTTTATCGGATTCCTACTCGTTACTGAGAAGTCATCCCCAACAATACTCTCTTATCTCACATGTATACACGCACACGCTCTCGCTTATTCTGGAGACTTCTTTCTTGCTATTCAAATCATGATGGCGCCAAGCAACCTGTCAACCTGGATAATTTCCTCTCGTTAACCTAAAAGGTGCGTGTCAGGCAGGCCATCAGTCACATATTCCGCTCATGCAGAAGTGCGTCTGCTCTGGGTGTCTCCAGAAGGCATGAGAGACAGATGGGGAAGTAGTTTGGCGTGGATTCCTTAAGGCAGGTCAAGGTTCAATTTAATCAGGTGTCTGATCGCCAGTCGACCCAACTGTCCAATGCTATTCGATTCACTGTGAAGCACTTTGCCCTCGAATACACGGCAGCTCTATTCAAAAGCTTTTGATATCCACATGTATCTGGCTGGCAATCCAACACTGTTACCCATTACTGCCATTAAATATTCCAGTTTTGTCAGAAACTGGTAGCGTCACAGGTACCACAAGGTGGTCTCTGGTGCTGGTGCTTTGACACACTGGTTGTGCAAACTGGTCCAGTAAGAGAGACAATGTCCACATAAGGAGGTAAGAGAGGTGGCAGTGGAAGTGATACCACCCACTGGTTTCTTGACTTTACCACTTGGCCACAGCAGCTCGGTTCTTGGGGCCAGGTGTAACTGGTTGGAGGACTACTTTATCAGCAAGAAAGTTTGGTTAGTAGACGCATTGATGAATGGCATACTAATAAATACAAAGTTTTCACTCAGTTAAACTAGACTGCAGACTATCTGGATGGGTTGTCCTTCACATCAAGCCATAATATATATCCACCCATTTAAAAATCCTCCAAAAGCACCGACCTCACAAGCTCAGTGAAACAGTAGAGTTCAGTAACTTCAATTAAAACAGTGTGTGCTGTTGCACCGATCAGTCAAAGCGCCTAACTTTAAGTCGAGACAGCATTTAGTTGTTTTTAAATAATCAATGTGACTCGCTTTTGAAGCCAGCCTCCAGTGACCCTTAAGGAACTACAGTTTTTGACACTTGGCTTCATTTATTTGGCCCCGAGGTTTATGTTTTATGCGAGCTCGCTGTTAGACCGCTCTCACTACGGCCATGACTGGTCCGTCACAGCAAAGCGCACTTAATGTTTTACCTTTGGGGCACCACATGGCCTTCAGCCTGTATCAGTGTATTTGCTAAATGCCTTTGGGGCATAACATGTACGCTGTACTCTGAAAATGTCCGTGTTAGTCTGAGAGGGTTTTTTTTCCCTCTATACCAACATGTCATCCTCCGTTTTTAAGGACCGCCTCGAGGGGATTTAATACCTGCATTTATCTCTCTATCTGCTGAATCCAAAGAAAATATGACCGTGTAATTTGGGAACAGCAGGTGTTTTAAATGTATTTCCATTTTGTGTCTGCTTGGATGTCATCATTAGCATGGATTATAAGATCTTTTATTTGGCAATTGTATTACAGAAATATAAATATTTTGTCTAGATGAATGATGGAAAGGGCATGAAGTGTGACCGGTAACTAAAGCCTTGAAACTATTACGATGCTTCATGGCGTTAGATGAAGGAGAACTGATTCCCAAAGCTCATTATTGTTGGAGTGGAGCATTTCAGTGCTACTGATCTGCATTCTAAGGCAGCACCACTCATTCCACACTGGTGCAACTAATCAGCAACTCTACATTTTAAATTCAGATTGTTGTTTTGATGACAGCTTGTTCTCCAAGGCATTTTTATTGGTGCTATTGCGTGTCCTGATTATATTTATTTATTCATTAGCAAAGCCTTTTCTTTTCTTTTCTTTCTTTTTTTTCTTTTTTAATTTTTTTTTATTTGCATCTTCAGTTTCTCATGAGCAAGTTCCAAAAAGTGTTTGAAGTAGTACACGGTTAAAACGAGTATGCGTGTGCAACTTTAACAAATAAACCTGCAACATCGAATGTGAACCAAAACACAAGCTCTGATATTCATTTTTCTTTTTATCATGCACATGAAATATTATGTTTTATCAAATAATTATCCATCCATCCATCCATCTTCCTCCGCTTATCCGGGGCCGGGTCGCGGGGGCAGCAGCCCAAGCAGAGAAACCCAGACCTCCCTCTCCCCAGCCACCTCCTCTAGCTCATCCGGGGGAACACCAAGGCGTTCCCAGGCCAGCCGAGAGAAATAATTATGTATTCCCTAAATATTTGGGTCATTTAGAAATGTCATGTTAGCTTACTTATTAGCAGTGTTGGCGTCGTTACTCGCTACTGGAGAAACATGGATTGGTGAAAATGGAGGTTATAGTGCTGCAAGCCTGGCTGCACATCACTGTTACCTGTTGAAATTCAGGCTCTGACTGCTAGGCTGAGGTCAGCATTCACTCATCTCTAACATCCTTCTGGGTTCTTGGCTAGCTTTGTGTTAGCATGCTGTCTGTGCAAACACCAAAGAGAGCCAAAGCTGTGTTAGCAGTTGTTTCAGTTCTGGACGCAGTGTGCATTTCACCGTCACGCTCTCGTTCTTTAGTGCAATAACAATTTAATGTCCACTCCTCAGAAGCTGTAGATCACTCCACACATTTCCTCCTCCCGGATCACAAAGTAAAATCAGCTGATTACAGCCAACAGTAGTAATGAGACATGAAGGCAACGCCGTGCACACAACTGCTGTAAATAACAGATTTAACAGGATGTGTGCTGTCTTTATAAAGTGATATTTTGAAACCATTTCATTCTGTTTTATTGTCTATGCCTTTTTGTTGTTGTTGTGATTTGTATCTTGAAAGGCGGTGTGAATGAATAATGTACTTACTCACTGCTCCCTTCATAAAACACCACAGACTGACTAATGGAACAGACAGAGTGTCCAACAGGCACCTCACAGACTCTCAACCAGCAGCTTTGTTAAATAGTGCCTGCATGAGCAAGACGAAAGGAAGAAGTGTGCACTGTTGTATGACATCTTCCCTTTTTTTGACACTTTGGATGATATATAATACACTTGCATTAGGTAGCACTAATGGCACATGTGCCATTAGTACACTGATGGTTGCTGGAAATATGTTTCGGGGGTTGTATGTAGATATTCTGTCAGAAACCATAACAAATTAATTGTTGAATTTAAGTATTTTCAACTTTTACAACCAATTTCTTGTTATATTAGAACATAGTTGGATTTTTCAAAGATGACTTATGTATCATTTATTGTTGTATTGTTGGTTCACAATGATTCATTTGAAGGCTCTTCCACCTGTAAATTAACTCATAATAACAAGTTTGAAGCTCCACTGCTTTTCCATTGCAGTATTTTCTGTTTGAAGCCTCACATGCTGACCTCATTTCCTCCTTTTCCCCCTGGTAGCAGGCTTCAGAGGAGGCTTCCCTGCTGTTGTCCAGCCCCAAGATGCTGCTCCCAGCATCAGGCATACTGCCACCCAGCACCCCGTTGTCTGTGCACCACCAGATCCAACTGCTCCAGCAACAGCTCCAGCAGCAACAGCAGCAGACACAAGTGGCTGTGGCACAGGTGAGTTTCATCCAGTGACATTATGTCTCCTATGAAATCTGCTCGCACAGGAATAAAAAAGTGCTTTTTTAAACATTTAACATTACATTTCACATCTATTCAGTACACTATTCACACTGCTCACCAGGATCCTCACCATAGTGCGCAGAGGTTGCTGAATTTCTGCAGGGTAAATCGTTATGAACCTCCAAACGTCATGTGGCCTTCAGATTAGCTATAGCCTTATGGGTAAGCTTGCAGAATGTAAGAGAAGATGAACACAGAGAAAACACAGAAAACACTGTAGCTATGGGTCGGTGTGATCGCTCATATATTTATTCAATATAGATGCTAAATAAAATAGAAATAGAGCAACAGTCTGGTATAAGCTAATAAATTATGAACAGTGGTGTACACTGGTGATTGAATTTAAATTAATACACAGCACTAACCCACAGACCTCAGTTTAAGTGAGCACAATTCTTCCAAGCTCATATATATATATAAAGTATACCTGTGGGTTGCAAAATATATATCAGTATATATCAGTTACTGTTTCTGCTCTGTGCACGGATGCTAGCACCTTGTAGCTTGTTGCAAAAATACATCTCTAACTTGGACTTCTTATTCTACTTCCCATCCGACTTTGCTAAAGTAGCTATGCAGGATTGACCGCTCAGAATAATCCTTCTTTGCATTACACTAGGGCTTGGTGAAGTCCCTTAGTTCACCTACTGTGTGAAACAAGCTGTTTACGCTCGCTCCACCCACCTTTAAACCAACATTGCTCTGACAGCTGGCGCTAAGTGCCTGAAGGAGAATATTTAGAGCAGTCTGAACCCCGAGCTTTTGGCTCACAGGGATTACTTATACATACAAGTGATCTGAAACTCTGGCCATGTTTGATATGAGCATCCATCACTATAATAGTGTATATGTGACTGAAAATAAGCCAAAAGAATAATAGACTTCTTTTCATTTTGTATCAACAGTAATTTCTGAATTCCCTAGGGGGAAACGGATAATCAGTGAAATGACTTGAGGGTCAGCGACAAATTAAGGAGCTCAACACATGCCTGTGGTCTTGGAGAGGAAAAAAGTGCAAAGCACATCCAGCATGAGACATCAGTCATCCAGTTTGAGTGGCTGTAGCGGGGGAAGAGAACAGTGACAGAAATGGCTTTGGGCTTGTGAGCTGGATCAACACACACAGAAGGCTTTAAGATTAGAAAGTGCCATTTCATAGCTCGACACGCTTTTTCTTGTCCTCTCTTGCACTCACACTGCTGACCCAGAAGCATCCCAGAGAGTTAAATCCTGACGTCTCACAGCTTCTAGAGAGGGAGGCGGAGCTCCTGATTAAACTGCCCGGCCACGCTGAATTTAACTGTTCTCATCTTAAGCTGATGATGAACAAACAAACTGCTGCCACAACTGACAAATCACACATTCAGACTGAGCATGCCCATACATAGGTACGAGCAATTACACACTAATAAGGCCAAAGGTAGCTGCCCACGGGCAGAGGAACGAGTGTGTGTATGTTTTTTTAATGTATCAAAACTGCTTTGGAACATGAAGTAACGATTTTCACCTCGTGAAATGTTTCAAACGAGTGCGTTCCAGGCATTTGTGTCTGACCTTGGTTCTTTTGCCATTTAGCAAGGTTTCCCGAGTGATGGTAACTTGTCTGCGATGCTGTAGCAGTTTGCTTCCACACAGCATCTAAATTAGTTTCTGCTCAGTTTATTTTCCTTAAAGGCTTCTGGCTGCACTCCGCTGTTTCTACCATCAATCTCTGCAGTGCTTAAGTAACTATCTCAGCAATCGATCAAATAATTGACAGAAAAATAATCTAATATTGAATCATTTATACAGCTTAAGTTCTCAACTTTATGAGGTCAAAACTTCAGCAACACTGAAGTATAAAAAATAACTTCATTACTTCTTTACTCGTTTTGGCTCGTGGTCTTCATCAGAGTCATGATAGAAACATATACATACATTGGATATACATACAATACATATATTGGAAATAATTTACGTACAAAATACAAAGCAACCATTCCTATACATCCACATCTGTGTCTGTCAGTGAAGCGCCTACAGGGATGGATGGCCGTTTGGTTTCAGCCCACATTTATCTGCTGCTCGGACAATGACAGTCTTTTAATCAAGTCTTTCCACTTAACTAACCAGTGAAGTCTGTATCAGAAGCTCCGTAAACAGATCCCCTAACATTTGTTATGTGCATTTATTTGTGAGTCCTTGCTACAACAGTGCCGTTTAAAACGATCACATGACTTTATTACTGTGCTGGACTACCTGTTTACCAGGCTGCTCAGATTAGCTGGTTTTTGTTTTGTGGCATTCCAAACATCTGTGTTGCCAACAGGGAAATTTCAGAGTGCCCCCTGTTGGACAAACGGTGCAACTTTAACACTCTTAACATGGTTGAAGGGCGTTTCTCCCGTCTCCTCTTTACTTTTTACATTTTCATTTATCAGCCTTTATGAATGCAGATCAGCAGATTGCTAATATTTCCGGATATATCAGCTAGACTTTAGTGAGAACAGTAGCGCTAACTTTATGTGCTACTATCAGTGTATAAGAGAGGAATGCCGACTCTGTTGTGAACTCCCGTTTTGTTGTCTATAACTTGGATTATAGCTCTTGTGTTTTGGTGTCTTTTGTAGCCAGAAGTTACCGTATTTAGGAAATCAATGTAGCCAACATAGTTAAGAATTTGACTCCAGTAGCTTAATTTAGAAGATGATGACTATGAAGCTACTACTGACCTACTCGCACTGAGTACCGCAGCAATTTCCCGATGTTGTCTACCTGACCAACATTTGGCAATAAAGTCCTTCTGATTCTGATTCTGGAGGTGACCACTTTGTCACCCATCACTGGCTTTAAACTCTGCATTTTAAGGCCTCAAAAATGAGTGTTTTAGCCATTAATGTGGGAGTTAAAGTTACACGTGACCATATATGAATAAAAGGGTAGAGTGCTAAGTTATTAGCTAACGCTTACTAGGTTGATTAGCAAGCTACAACCATCTACTGTATGGATGCACTGCACAGATGCACATATCGGCTAATTAGTGCTAACAGACTGATTAAAATTCAAGAATTTCATTCACCAAGACGGGAGACAAACGACTTGTTTGGAGTTTGGAGCCAGAATTAGATGGATTTTTACTGGATGACAGATGTTTCCTGACTTTAAAATGTAACTATAGAGACGACCGTTTCTATTCTTGTTTTAATTTCGACATGTACACAGTCTCTCTGCTGATGTGAATCTCCTGAGCATTCATAATGACTGATAGTTTGCCAACAGAAGCGATTTGTGCTGTTTGTGGCCAAGAAAAAAATATTAGGCCCTCATGCATCCCACTGGTCCAGTCAAACTCGGTCTCTCTGATGTATAAGCATAAACTTTTCTGAAAGCCGCTTCTAAGCACTATTAATAAGGAAAGGCAGCTAACTCTAGTAATGAAGGTCAAACTAATGAAGGCATGGTTCTGCTCAGATAGTCCCAATTATGGATGAAGACACAGACGAAGAGAGGAAGAAAGAGATCATATGGCTGACTAATGTGTAAAGATGTGTTTGCACATGCGTGTCTTTAGCTCTGTGTGTGTTGTGTAATTTAGAGTTCTACAACTCGTTTACTTTTCAAAACTCATAGTCGTCCCCGGTGTCTTTGCTTCAGTTTCACACCAATAAATTAAAATGACAGTGTTAGGTTTTTTTGTTTTCGGGGAGTGTGCTGAAAGTAAATTTTGCTGGATGAGTAACCTACTTAGTCATGTTTAAGGCAGCTCTAGTTCTTGTTTGTGGTTCTAATGTCTCAAACAGTGAGTCCCTTCTGATTTTTAGAGCTGTCAGACACGAGTGCATAATTCTGTTATACAATAACAAATCAGCCACCCACAACTTTGATAAACAAAGCCCGAAAAAAAACATAAGGAATTTGAGTTTTGCCAGGACTCCGGTGTATATACGCATAAATTATAAAAAAAATATCTAAGGACTTGAAATGTGAGTAAAAATACTGAAACAGGCTTTTTACCCAATTGCTGTATGTACGATAAACAGCTTTTTTTAACAGATAAAAGGGATATAGAGACATCAGTGTTCTGTGTTTACATGGCTTTGAGACATCTGCCCTTGAGGCAATGTGCTCTTTGTTGTGCAGCGTGGGCAAATCAACTTTTTTGAACTTGTTTTATCAATCAGACAAAGACACGTGCCATTTTACTTGAACTGGAGTCATTCCAGTCAGCTGACCCCTTCAGAATTGACTGGTTTTTTGAAGTGTATTTAATGAAGTCATGTGAAGTTTCACTTTTAGTCTACAGCAATTGTTCATGTTACAAGAAAGGGCCTCAACGTGCATGATGTTAGGTTGAATTTTTTCACTTCAATAAATGAAATTAATAGGAATTAATGAATAATTTGCATTATTTTTACAGCATAAAAATAATTTTCTGAGCCTTTATTATTTTGTAAGTACATGAGCTAACCACATGATGTTTTTATTGCTGAAAAACCGCAAGCAAATCAATTTTCTACCACTCAAAGTCCCACTTTTTCATAGCTTCAAGCATCTTTTTAAGCAACTTTAAGCATCAATATCAGGCAAATATCAGAACTTTGTAGCAAAACAACACCAGAGTAATGTCTATGACAGAGAGTAACAGACACAAGTAACAGACTATAGTGTATTTTGGTTAATTGTCACCATATAGCTAATGGCAATATCATGCTATATAGCTATAAGACAAAAATACATTTCAAAGAGAAGGTCATTGGCTTGCCATTCTTCATTTTGAAGTGGTAAAGTACCGAGCCCCAAATTGCCCCGATACACCCAGTGTGTGAGTACGTGTGTGATATATGTGGGCGACACAAATACCATAAAAACCCTGTTTAATCATTTACTTTGAAAAGAATCAACTGCACTAAGCTTGTTTTGTTTTAATGTTATTGTCACAGTCCTTTGGGCTGATTTTGGCACATATGCTGTTTGGAGACCCAACAGCAGAACAAGCGCTGAGAAGTTTGAAAGGTAATCGTGTTCTCATGGTTTTAATATTTCTGCCACAGTTTAATTAAGAAAATGTGAAAATCTGTGCCGCCAACTTCACCGGAATGCAGAATTAGGCGTCTAGTCTGTCAAAACGTCCTGACAGAGAGTCCTCCCACACTCCCTGCCAACCATTAGCTACCTATTTATACTTTAGGAAATAAGATAGTGATTTAATATCCTCAGACTCTATTAATCAATTTACTGATTAAAAGAGAAGATGAGTCTGCATCTGTTTTGAGAAATGAGTCGGTCATGTTTGTGTCAGTGTCTAATATCCTCTGTTTCCAGCGTTGTAAGCTGAAATTCATAGAGGTTTGGAACAAAGACAAATCTGAAGATGTGATCAAAAGCAGCATATTTATCTACACGAGAAATAATTGTGTCTATAATTTCTTTACATTTGCCCCACTGTCTGCATGTCTTAGCTGGATAGGCTCACAGCTGTATTGCAGAGTGATGGATGGAAGCAGCAGCGTTTTTTAATTGTTTTTGTCCCAGGTTATTATGGAAGAAATTAGCATAAAAGGTGAAGAAGAGATTACTTTCACTGTGACCCCGTGTGCTGCTGAAAATAACAGTGACTTTGAGGTTCAACCAGGGAACTGGAAAAATATTCTCACAGTTGAACTGTGCCGCAGAGCCCGAGCAGAGGTCACAGTAAATGGAGGTAAATTAGTGAGCTAGCCAACACTAATCACAGCTCACTTAGAGATGAGTGGAAGTGGAGATGTTTAATGAAGTCTTGAAATCGAGGGAGATACGGTAGCTATCTGTTTCAGGACAACTCGTGTCTGCAGCGGCTGCTCAGCCGCTGCTTAATGGAATCTGACATGTGGCTTTTGGTCTATTTAGCTTGTTTCAGAGCTTTTTTGGTCATTTCTTGCCTTCTTTGTCCTCTCTTATGTCTTTCCTGCCACATACTACTTTCAGTTTTTCGTCTTCTTCCATTGCTCTTTCCTTTGCACGTTTCCTTTCCGTCCATTCTGCCTCCGTGTGTTTGGCACGTTCAGTTCTGCTGCCTCGCTCTCTCCCACACCGTTGCTTTTCTGGTTCTCCCTCGCTTTGCCAAGCCCGCTCTTGTCGTCTTATTCACATTACAAGTGTGAGTGCATTTCTAATGATTTCTTTATCATTGCACCAGTAGAAATGATCATGTTCCCTTTAGTGCTCTCCTGTAATGAGATAAAAACAGAGGCGAACCAGTGTTGGAAGGGTTTCACACACTTCCACATCAAAGGGCCCTAGCGTGGGTGGCCAATGCCATACGGATAATCTGGTGTGAAGAGCACATCCTCAGCAACCAACCCTGTGAAGTCACAGCACACAACCAACACATCTAATCCTCTTACACCACCACTGGGAGAGTCTCTGTGTCTCAATCTGAAAGGGAAATTGTATAATTTAAGCAGTTTTTCTGTCATTTCTGCATCTCTACAACACTGGCCAATCTTAAATTCTAGCCGTCTTTAATAAAGAAGTCTACTTCAGACACATTCACATAGCTGAAAATTTAACTGGTTTAGATGAAGCAACTGCCTGGCCTGAGCCTACAGGAGGCAGCCCACGTCACTAGAGGCGAATGCATGTATTTGCATTTGTATGAGATATCTGGCAGATTAAAGAATGGCTAATGTCCCATTCCTCTGCAAGAGAGATTTGCCTTCTCACATGCACCTCCTTCAGGTAATGCTACAAAAATTCTGAGCTGCAGTGGATGCCTAGAAGCAGCTTTACTGTAGACTCATTCAGCGGTGGTCATCCGTTGTCTTCAGTCCTGATTAGATGCGCACTCGTACAAACTAGCACTCTTAGTAGGCTTTGTCATCCATCACTTGTAATCAGTAGCACTGGGTGGATTGATCCAAATATCTGAAGTATCGATACCAACTCCGGTATCGGTATCGGATCGAAACTAGTGCGTTGGGATTGATACTTTGTTTGCTAAAAAGTGTGTTTTATTATATTAGCTAATGATGGTTCATCTCATAAATCATGGCACACCACTTTCTCCTCCTACATAAGCACTTATAAGTTGAAAGTATTGGTATTGATATCAGCAGTAATGGCCTTGTATTTACTTGATAACATTTATTGCAGTATAACACACCGCTAGTTATCAGAGATTAATGAAACGCAACCACCTATGTGGGAGACGTCTAAAACTGGAGTGAAGTAGTGCATGTGAACGTCTCTAGTGTGGTAAGTTAGTGAATCCAGCTTCGTGTAACTTGTGCTTTGTGTTATTAGCAGATATGTGTTTCAAATTGTGATCTTTTCCCATGTATTCCTGGTGCCTAAATCTAAGCAGTGCATGAAAGTGAAAGCAGAGTGTATGAGAGTCAGCTGGAGACTGCCTCAGCCAGCCCTAAGACCACCTAATGAACTTTTTGTAGCAGCCCAGGAAGTTCACTGCTCATTTCTTTAGTTTAGCAGGGCGGATTGACGCCGTTTGAATGATGTTATAATGTCCTAATCGTTGGAGCAGCCCACATACTGGTTATATGTGGGATGCTTAACAAGTGATGAAGGCTATTCTTTGGGCCAATAACAATGAAACTGTGGTTTGAAGCAGCAGAAAAACTGTAAACACTAAGTTAATGAATCATTGATGTGTGACTCGGGATTAGAATAAAGTAAAACAGAAAGCCCTGTGGAATTTCTGCATGTTAACGTTAGTTGGAGACAGATGCTCTCCGCATTGTAAAAAGGAAACGATGGAAGGATGGAAAATGGGTACTGAGGTTTCACGTTGTTGTGAAAGAGTGAATGGGGAAGATCAAAACCGTCCTTGGCTGCTGTTCTGCTGGGAGATGGTTTTGAACAATGAAAGTAATAAAAAGACAGAGAGATGCTGCTCCCTAATTAGAGATTTAACGAGACATTTTAGGTGCTTGAAGCGCCTTCACTTTCACGAAGCTGAGATAAGAGAGCAGAATGGATTGGGTAGCAGCAGGTTTACTACCAAGGGACCACCACAGTGAAGCACAAGTGGTGCACCTTTTAATTGGCTCTTTGTCTGAGTTCTGCTTTTAGTGAGAGGTTTTACGCCTTCGCTCTTCAAGGAACAGCAGCATCATTGTAACGCACAAGTGAATTGTCACTCTGTCAGTATTTCTGCCTGGCTGAGTGTGCCTGTCCTTCCTTTACTGAGCATTTACAAAGGAAATGCCAACCTGTTTGTTCATATATGTCACATTGCACCAGTTTGTGTGAGATTTGAGAACACTAATCTTTAAGCCGGTTTTCTATCCATTTAGCATTTTATACAAACTGAATAGACTGTAACTACTTTGATAAATGTTCCATATATTACTCTAAAAAAGTGATGGAACTATCGATCCATGAAAAATCAATCATTTCTTTTCCATTACTGGGAAGCATTGTACTTTCTGGCACTTCATTCATGCATTTTCTTCTGCCATTCTCTGGTAATAGAGTAAATTTTCCTTCTCTAGTGGGCGTGGCTCTTCCGTAGGGTCCAGGACTAAGTTCAGATTCAGGGTGAACCCCTGTTTCTAAGCAGGACAGGTAGGATTAAATTAGTGCACTCTAGCTTTCAGGCTTTACTGGCGCTGAACAGAACGTGATCTGCCTAGATTTTTTTTTCCTCATTCACAGCCACTCTTCGGGGTAATACGTGCCAAGCTAATGTATTTCTGTAATCTATTCTATGTGGAAAGAGGAGAAAAGTGAACAAGCAGCCTATAACTTTTGAGGAGTGGAGATAGAAACATTACATTTCATTTTTTTCATGTTACAAAAGGACAAAAACGTGGCAGTGAAGTACAAACACACCAAATAACAGTCTATTGCTGCTAAAACACATCGCCAAAGTTTGCACGCTAACACAAAACTAATAATATCAGTGCTCAGTATATGTTGACCCCAGCCAGGCTGGTCGTTTTCAACAGGCAACAGAAGGAGAGATGATTAAAGCCTCCATTTTTCCATGAAGTGCTCTTGGGGCTGGTTTTCACCAGCTTTGCTGTCAGGTTTGTGAAACACTTGAACAGCAAAAGAAAGAACTTGCGCGTGTGTCCTTGTTAAGATAGGGATTTGTGCCGGGATGTGTGACTGTAGCCTAAAGCTTATATTGTTAACTGCTAATTATGTGGCAGTGCATCTCAGACCATTTTATTGAGTAACACGAAAGCAATGCAGGAGGAAGTAGGTTAACAAATGTCTTTCTTCGAGAGGTAAGAGTGTAACCTATGCTACGGCCACAGTGGGGAAAACAGCGGCTGGAGACTGCAGCACAGGGAAAATTATTACAGCTGTGTGGATTTAACTTGTGATCTTGTTGCCTTTGAAATGGTCGCTTTAAAGACGGGGATCAGTACTACGACCACTCGCAGTTAGTGCCAATCTTCAAAGTGACAGTGATGCAAAGAGCAATAAGACAGAGTCATCACTCATCTGTGTGCCACT
>VOQK01021097.1:1300-12631 GCA_015052645.1 Benitochromis conjunctus
TGGTAAAGAAGGAGGAAGAAGAGCAAGCGGTGTCAAAAAAAATTAAGAAGACAAAGGAGGAGATTGAAGAAGCAAGACAGCTGAAGATCAAAAAGAAGGAGGAGGAGGAGCAGAATCGCTGGAGATGGTGCTCTTTTCATCTGGACTGTCTTCCCACCCACACATACAAACACAAAGTGCAATTTTAACTTTCACAGATGCAGCTTTACTTTTTTATCATCTTGGTTTTTGTCAGGTGGGAAGAAGAGAAGTATGAAGATGGGGTGAAATGGAAGTTCTTGGCACACAAAGGACCCTACTTTCCCCCTGAGTACCAGCCGTTACCTGACAGTGTTCACTTCTACTATAATGGTCAGTCGAGCATTGAAGTGGAGTGTATAAGTGTATGATTGAAACAAGGTTGAGGGGGTACAGGAGCTCTATTTTAGTGTCTAACAGATACTGTGGAGACGGTGTTAAATGATGTTAGATGCTCTTCAGTGTAGGCCTTTCTACAGTCACACATTACGGCTTCATCATGTCCTTCACGTGTATTGTTGATACCTCCACCTCAATCTAAATGCCAGAATCAGTTCATGTACTAAAAGCGTTGTGTGGCTTGTGGAGAGGTTTACAGTTGCCCTAGAAAAAATATAAATAAATAATTATAACAGCATTTCATTTTATGTTAATAATATAAGTCATGATTATGTATTCCTAATCTACGGTCACCAGTTATGTATCAGATCAACAAAATGTAAGAGAGAAGTTAATTTTAGACAGATGAGGGTCTGTGTCAGTTCAAGAGGCTGTGATGGATGGCTTGTCCATAATGTTTCTTCAGACGCTTTTAAAAAGGTTTATTAAACCTAAATCTTTTAGAAAGATTTTAGGCAGATTATCAAACCTTCATGGGCGTCCTTCCAGAGCCAAGGCCAAAGCTCCATCCTCTGTAGTCGAAGTGCTGCTCTGGTCACAGCTTAGTTTTGTAGAGGAGCAGTCCTTTCCAAGATACGGGGATTAAAAATGCACCAAAACATCACCAGACCGGTTAAATATTGGCTCTATTGTATCCATGCAGTCCTGTGAAAAGCCAAATAAATCTGCAGTTCAAGAGATTGTGGAACTACATTTAAGATTAATAATCTGAAGGAATTATTTTCTTTGTGACTTTTCTCAGTTCCTCAGGTTATGCTTTTTTTATCTCCATATATTTTTATTGACATTTTCTTTTATACAATACAAACAGATATTTAAACCCCGCACATTCACACACTCACACTTCAAACCGGCATGCATCATGATCAAGTGTAGAAATGAACATAGCTCTCACACTGATACAAAAAATTGATTGATTGATTCTCCCCCTCGCCGCCTCCTCATGAATAATCTCCACTCCCTATGATATCCATGTATGGCTTCCAGATGTTTACAGTCCTGTTCTTTGCCCACGGCAATGTATGTTAGTCTTTCCAGGCCTAGTAAATCTGAAATTTCCCATGGAGGGTGCATCCATACTCCTCCAGCCTCTTCAGGCCTGAAGTAGTCCAGTAGTCTAGTCTGCTTTATCGGTTGCTTAAATCCCGTTGGGTATATTCCAAGTACAGAGGATTTTAACACTTCAGACAAACACTTGGTGACATCCTTCCAGAATTCCTGAATTTTCAGACATTCCCATTGACAGTGGAGAAGAGCATTAGTACAAATGTCTGGAATGTCATTGGACATACGATGGATCCTGACGGGTGTTATATATGTTCTCATGAGCCATTTATATTGCAGAAGTTTAAAGCGTGTGTTTATTGCTTGTTTAGGTTATACTTTATAAAGTTGCTTCAGCTCATTAGGCATTAAGGTGAAGTTTGACTGTAATTGTAAGACAATCTGGAGAAGGCTAGTGGACACACAGCCTGACTTTGTTTCACACAAACGATGTACGTGCACACTATCGGGCCTTTAAGATTCAAGACGTGTTTCATGCTGAATACTGATTGATGACTGTAATTGTTTTTTGCTTTGTTTAGCAGTCTAGCCACAACGGGGTCCTACGGGGACTTGGTTTGATCTGTTAATTCCTGCGCGTGCATGTTTTTAAAGGTTGGTCCTAGTAGTGGACTTGAATATAGATCTCTGTCCTTGCCTCTAATCCTACCTCTGGATATCCATGGATTAGTCTGACAGCCCCCTAGAGGAGCTAAGGTGGGTGGCACCGGGTGGTGGATTTCGAGAGGACCCTGAGCTACCAAAGGCTTGTTCTTGACTAGTACAACTTGATAAATGTACAGTTATGACAATAAGGCTTAAAGCATTGGTCGGTTTAATGCTATTAAAAATGATCTCAGTGGAAATTGTGCAATTCTGCTTGTGTGCAGGTAAGAAGGTAAAGCTGAGCCTGGCGGCAGAAGAGGTGGCGGTGTTCTTTGCCCAGATGCTGGACCACGAGTACACCACCAAGAAGGTGTTCCGCGAGAATTTCTTTAAAGATTGGAGAAAGGTAAAGCCAAATGCATCCTGGAAGTTGGAGTAAGTTGCCTCCAGGTGTGATTATGAGTTTGAATGGTTTTGGGCCTTTGTGTGCTGCGGTAAACTGGGGACCTGTCCGGGGTGTGTTTCACCTATCGCTCCAAAGCCAGCCGCGATTGGTGTCACCACATCTGCAAACTTTGTCTTCATGTAACAGTTTTCCTTCTGTTAGAGTGTGAGCGCATTGTAAATAGATTTGTGTGTGTAAATACAGGATGAGTGTGACTGGTACATGCTCGCTGGTGTCTGTCAGGGTGTCCTCTGCATGGAAAAAACACTGTGCCAAGCCCCTAGGCATATCATGCAGAATTAATTTTGCGCTGCTTAGTGCTCAATGCACTTGAAAATACGATTTATGTGAAGGCATTGATATGCTAATCCAGACAACTAGCTCTCCTGCATATGAACAAATCCAATTAAACTGTTTTATTATAGCCGGAAAAAACTCTCCTCGCTCCACTGCCCTCAGTGCCCGCCCACTGTCGGGTGTCATTCATGCTTAGACACGCAGGCTGACTGCCTGTCCACACTGTCAGTGTTTCTAGAGGTGTGTGTGTGTGTCTGTGTGTGGTTATGTGTAGGTCTCTATTTGCATCTCATCTTCTATGACGGCAGATAACAAAACTGGGCTATATCAGTTTGATGGATGAGAGTCGTTTCCTTTATTCCTAAAGTTTGTGCCCATGATGGATTTTTTTGTGTGTCTGTGAAATATCTAAACATTTTGAATCTATCTCATATTACAGTCAGTTTGTTTGTATAACTATTAGTGCACTCTTTATAAAGAGCACTTCTGTGGTGGAGAGTGACAACTTATTAATAGACTTGATCATTGATAATTACTAACAATATGGCATGAAACACAGATTCTTTCCCTACAGCTCGACAGCATATTGAAAGCCACTGATGATATTTCAGCATCACAGAAACTTGGAGATGCAACTGAAACGAGTTGCTCTGTACTGTTGCCCTGTTAGTCACCTCTGATTTGACCTGTTGGCGATTAAAGTTGAATGTCAGCTGCTCCGCGGTGGCCTGACGTGTCGGGATTCTTTATTTAGCGTGCTTAGCAGTGACCTTACAGTGTTCACACTCACAGATACTGTAGTTCTGGGAGTGCTGCCTTGTTAAACATACTGGAATAATACTAGAAAGCTGTAACTGGGACGTTTTGTTGTGTTTTTGTAAAACCAGGTCTCATTCACAGTGAATAGCAGCTGTTACCTGACAGTGGGGACACAGTAATGTCCCCACTTTTTAAATCCTCACTTGTAAAATGCTTGTTAGGAGAAAGTTGTACGTACGCTGGCCTTTTGTGACAGCACCACTTGTTGGTTTTTCTGCTTCGCCTCCATGAAAACGAGTAATTAGAAGAAAGGTCACTGATCTGTTTTAATCCTTCTCATCTAGTTAGTTTTTTTTTTTTAAATGATGCATTATTGTGTTAATTTGTTATCTGAATAGACAAAGGTTATGCACTCTGTTTTCATAGCTAGTCAGTAAATATAATAAAGCAATGCTCTGTACACTTTGTTCTGTTTCTTCCTTTTTTGAGGTTTCATTCAGACCTGCGTACTTTATCACAACATCGTTTTTGATTCTGTCACACTGACATGTTTCAGTTTTTATTAAAAATACATTTTAAATATAAAATGTAGTTTTTAAATGAGTTCATCTATTGAGGTGAACAGAAACCATTCCAACCCACCTGGCCTAATGGGAGAAAGTTACTGCCCCCTAAACCTAATAATGCACTTAATGATGATTTCGTTTATTAAAGGGAGAAAAGCCCAAACGTAATCTAAAACTGCTTGTGGCACCATTGGCAGCAGGAACTGCAGTCAAGCGTTTAACTGGCAGCCTCTACACGTTGGTGTGGAGGAATTTTGGCCCACTCTCTCTTTTTGCACAGTTGTTTTAATTTAGTCACACAGGAAAGGATTGAGATGACCTTTCTCAGATCATGCCAAGAGAATCTCAGGCGGCCTAAAGTCCGGACTTTGACTGGGCCACTTCAAAACATTCACTATTTTATTTTTGAGCCATTTCAGAGATGCTGTTATGTTTCCACTCACTGTCCTGCTGCTAACCTGCTTCACTTTGTCACACAAGCTATATTTAAGTGATTTTTTGATTATTTAAAAAAACATTTTTTTTATTATTTATTTATTTTATTACTTATTTTTATATATTTTTTAACAATGCTGGCAGTAATCTGGTCTGGGTGTGTTTAGTGAAACTGAACTCAGCTTTCCAAAAATGGGGTTAATCAGTTTTATGGTTTAATAGGTGGGTGGGCGTTCCTTTTCATAAGGAACAGGTAGGTTTGGATGGTTTCTCTTTTCTGCTTTCATCAGTTAAATAATTTAAAAACTGCAGTTTTTAATTACTCAGATTATCTTCCTCTAATATTTGTTTGATCTGAAGTGTGTGAGAAACATTAGAAATCAGAAATGGGGTAATTATATTTTACAGCAGTGGTGCTGCTGTTTGCATCAGTGGAGCTCGCGTGCTGTTTTTGTTGCTGCTGATTTTTATTTTGATATTATCAGACTTGAAATGAGACTGTATGCCTCGACACACTTTGTGCTTGTGCAGGAAATGACCCATGAGGAGAGATCACTGATCCAAGATCTTGATAAGTGTGACTTTGGAGAAATCCATGCTATGCACAAAGCCAAGACAGAGGCCAGGAAAAATATGTCCAAGGAGGAGAAACAGGTAAAGCTCAGGTTCCTTTCTTTGGATTTGTATGCTGCTGTCTTCATAATGTGCAGTGTAATAACTGGCGTTACAGGCCAAAGGAGCTCTCTGTTCATTTCTGAGGCAGCTCGATCTCATTTCAAATCTTTTTGTAGGCTTTGAAAGAGGCAAACCAGAAGATAGTGGATGAATTTGGCTACTGTCTCCTGGACCACCACAAAGAACGCATTGGCAATTTTAAGATTGAGCCTCCGGGGTTATTCCGAGGCAGAGGCGAGCATCCCAAGCAAGGCATGCTGAAGAAGAGGATCCAACCAGAGGATGTCATCATCAATTGCAGCAAGTGAGAGTGTGATTGTGAAGTTAGTGTACAGTTTCAGTCCTCTTAATGTGCCCTTCTGCCTCAGTGCAGAGCAGTGAAATAGACGATGCAGCAAGTTCTTGTGTAGAATCATAGGTTTGACAAAGCATGTTCAAATTAACACGAGTAATATTATTTTTCTTGTTACTTTTTGGGGGCTTGAATCGGGGGTATTTGGGCTGTATGTCAGTGCTGATTGCACTTTTTCTGGCTCTGGTAGAGACTCTCATATCCCTGTGCCACCTGCTGGTCACCACTGGAAGGAAGTTCGACACGACGACACTGTGACATGGCTGGTCAGCTGGACTGAAAACATCCAGGGCTCAAATAAGTACATCATGCTTAATGCCAACTCAAAGCTGAAGGTGAGCTGTCTGTTGCATAATGGGGGGGAAATGCACGTGTTTTGGGTAGAAGGAAACATGCTGTCAACCTTGGATATAACACCTAGTTCAGACTCAAACTACTGAGGGAGTTTGTCCGTTTTTGGTTTTGATGAGTGATTCTTACAGAATTGTGGAAAAATCCAGTATAATCTCAGATTATTGGAATATTAACTAAGATCAATTCAAACATTTAAAATACAGAAATGTCCAACTTCTGAAGCACGTGTTCAGTCATTAGTCGATGCTTCTTTACCATAACTGACTTCATTGTGTGCCGCGTGGAGCCGACCAGCTTGCGGCACTGCTTCACTGTTATTGGTTGATTTGATAACAGCCTTTAACTTGTCTGTTTCTCATTTTCTTTTTTGACATAATAAAAATGATAAATTCTCTGTTGGGTTCAGGCCGTCGGCGTTGTCTGGTCAAAAGTACAGCAGTAACATGGTTGGCGTGTCAAATTGTCATGTGGACAACTGTCGAGTCAGCAGTCTTACCTCGTGTGTGGTTTATGCACCAAACTAAACTGAGATAAGCATGATGAACGTAATGTTTGATGTTAATTTACTCGAACTTGAAATTAAATATTGAAACGATTTGAGGCACTGATTTCTGATTTTTCTCATGCTGTGAGTCAGAAATGAAAAAAGGCTCGAATCATTTCACTTTACATGTAAAGGACACGGATAGCTCATATTATGCCATTTTAGAAAGTTAAGTATACAGTATATATAAAGCTGCTGTTTTCCATCACTCATCTTCTACTGTTATTCAGGTGGTGGGCACCACTGTCCTTCAAGGATAACTTGATAAATGTTGGAATTCATCATCAAGAACATTCAAGCTTTATTTGATGTGTCACTAAACATCTCTCCGGTCGTTTTGTGGACTCCCATCAACCAACATTGTGAATGCTCACGCATTAAAAATGTGAAATGTAACAGAAGCTCCGAAGTTCCAAAGGATTTACTTTTTTTCTGCCCCTTTGAACGAAAAAAGCAAAACAAAATTGACTGGCAACATCACTGAAAAAGGAAAAAAGCAGAACTTCAGAACATCATTTTCATCATCACCAAAAACTGTACATGTGCACCAAAAGCTTAGTTTGATATAGAATATTTAAAGTGAAACTCTTAAGAACCTCTTTACAAGTCATGGGTAGAAGTACATGTGAAATAAGTTGTGGCTTCAAAGTGAGTAGCACAAAGTCTGATAAGTTTCCTCATTTGAACTCCTTTGGTCTGCAGACTGCAAGTCTGGAAAATTAGCAAGAAGTTTGTGGAGTTAGAGCTGCTCGTCCTGGCTCACGGCTACAGGGTGACTGTAAAATTAGCTAGTGTAACGCACAACATGACTGAATCGCCGAGCAAACTGTTGTGCTGCAGAAGTGCGTGGTAGGTAAATCAAGAATCAAAACCTTACAGAAAGATGCAGGAATGCAAATAACATTATAACTAAGTTATAATAAAATAACAAAGTCGCTGGAAATGAACTCAAAGCATTTGAACAGTTTGCATTTTGTCAGTTCTGATCCAGCTCTGACAAATGATGGTCGGCCTAGCTCCTGCATATTATTCACATGTTAACATAAACACAGCACAACTTTACAAACAAATCGCAAGGTTTAAACACTTTCACACATTATGTTGAGATATAATGCATAAAATGTATATTCTTAAACAAAATTGGTAATTACTTTTCCAACATGTCTTTTATCCTGTCTTCCTTCTCTCACCCCAACCGGTTGCAGCAGATTGCCGCCCCACCCTGAGCTGGAGGTTTCTTCCTGTTAAAAGGGAGTTTTTCCTTCCCACTTTCGCCAAAGTGCTTGCTCATAGGGGGTCATATGATTGTTGGGTTTTTCACTGTATGTATTATTGTAGGGTCTACCTTACAATGTAAAGCACCTTGAGGCAACTCTTGTTGTGATTTGCTGCTGTATTAATAAAATAAAATTGAATTTGATATCAAATATCAGTAAACCTTTGCAACATGTTGTTATGCTGTTCTCTGTTTGCTCACTCGTCTTCCTTTCCATCTCTCATGCGTAAAGGTTAAGTTATTCCACAGTTCTCTGTGACGATATCGTGTTGACTGATGGAGGGTTTAATTGTATGTAGATGGCAATAATTAACCAGAAGCAAACGGCAGACAGAGAGAATGTTGTCATGCTTGTCTTATAGTGGAAGACCCTGTGTTAGTGATTAAACCTTTTGTTTCAGGGCTTTTAAACTGTGGAAAACCACTTTTTTCATCATCTTATTTTATAATTGAATGTCATCACCTGTCACTTTTGCTTCATATTTACATTTGATGTCTGGTCGTTGTCTCTTTTCCTCCTTCCTGCTTGTCTTGCCTTTCTTTCTTGCAGGGAGAGAAGGACTGGGAGAAATACGAAGTTGCTCGGAAACTGAAATCACGCGTGGATGACATCCGTTACCAGTACCTCCAGGATCTTAAGTCCAAACAGATGGTTACACGCCAGAGAGCTGTGGCCCTGTACTTCATAGACAAGGTGTGGCTTGCACAAGAAAAACTGATACTGCAAATTGCTGTATGTTTGCATCAATTGTCATATGTTCACACAGCAGAACTAGAAAGAAACTGGTCACTTTAACAAGTGAGCTTCTGATTTTTCCACATGAATGTATTTTAGATAAAACTTTATTAATCCCTTCATTTTTGTTTGTTTGTTTAGATTAGTGCATACAGAATGCATGGTGCCCAGTTGCTCAATGATACCTCTCTGAACAGTTACATGCTATATTTTCACATGGCCTCTGTCGTATGTTACACTGATGTTGTACCAGGGAGCTTGCTTGTGATGTTTGCATGAATGTCATGAAAAATTCACGGCTGCAGCGAGTGTGTAAATAGGCTGGAGCAAAGTGAAGATATTGGAAATCAATTGAGTATGTCTTGATTGCCTTTTCTGTTTTCTCACATAGTCAGATGAAACTCTTGTTCAAAGAAAATGGATTATATGTAGCCGTTTTCTTCCACAGACTTCAAGCTAATTATCTCAGTCTGTATGACGTGAAATGATGGATTGAGTACGTGATTGCTTTTGGCTCATGCCAAAAACTGTTTCAGTCGCGATTTTTGTTTTATTCCGTTTGTCACGAAGGTCTTTTTATTAGCACGCGTGGATATATTTTAATGGTCGTCCGACTCGCGTGTTTTCTGTGTATATTGTGATGGAAAAGCTCGGTGTGCATTTCTGGATCTGTGGTAATCTCTGTATCTTCTGACCCAAAAAGCTGGCCCTGAGAGCTGGCAACGAGAAAGAGGAGGGAGAGACGGCGGACACGGTGGGTTGCTGCTCACTTCGTGTTGAGCACATCACCCTGCACGAGCAGCTGGATGGCAACGAATGTGTGGTGGAGTTTGACTTCCTGGGTAAAGACTGCATTCGTTACTACAACAAGGTTCCTGTCATCAAAAAGGTAAAGAAAGAAATGACATAAACATGTTGGCACTTATAAGCAGTGTCCTCACGGATGCACAGTGGTCAGCGTGATTGCTCAAAGATCACAAATGGAGGCACTTTTTAGTTTTAGTAAAATAATAATCGTGTGAGCATAAAACCCATACATGTAACACAGACACACACGCCCACACAAGCTAATGTTGGCTGCTCTTCCCTCTTTGAAATCGTGGATGTGTGCGGGGAGCAGCTACACTCAGAAAAAGGAGAAACAGGAGGGTGTCTTTGTTGATTTGATTTTAAATTGGAGCTTGGTGTATCTTAGTTTATCAGCTCTCTAACTTGTATGTAGGGAATTTTGATTGGAGGAGAGACGGATGATCCACAGCAAAAATAAACTGTCTGAATGAATTACTGGGCTACAGACTTGAACTAAAAAAAGAGCCAGCCACATGTTGTGACAGAATACTATTTTAGCACTTTATATGGTCACTAATTACTGTGGTTATGAGAGATATCGTTACCGTAACAAGTACATGCACTTGTTAAGTGCACCTGCAGTGATGATTGTATTGATTACTGGCAATCAGAGGTGCAGTGTTATTTGTTTCAGTGGCTAACAGCCTGGAAACTCTGAGTTTTCTCCTCCAGAGTGAGTCGAGACTCTGAGATTCCCTCTGACCTCAGCTTCTGCTGCACCTGAGCCAGCTGTTTGATGCTCTGCTTTATTTCCTCATTCATAAAGTTGCTGTCAAACTGCATAGCAGATCAAATCCATTTGTAGAAGTTTTACATTTTTTTAAAACTTTAAAACCTCTGTTAGCTGCTGGTTCACTTTTTTCTTTTCTTTTTTGTGTGTGCTGCGTGACTACGTGCTCTTATAGTTTATCATTAGTCAATAAAAGGACAGAGATCAGCTTAGAATAAACTTTATAAGTGTGTGAGTGTGTGACCGTGATGCAGCTATCAGACTGTCAGCTAACTGCCCTGCACTGGAATCACTGACCGTATGCTGCTGTAGCTGTCGCTGTTTAAATAACATTTTCCTGTAAAGTTGTGGGCACATCATAAAAAGTCTCACAGATAGAAAAATGACTGTCACTATTGGGATCTTGGAGATGACGAGTATTATATAATATTTGAGAAAAGATGAGGATGAAAACACTTTAAAACGACTAAATATATTTTTTAATCGCTTTTTAAATACATACTGCAGGAGGTCAGATTGTAATCTGATTACATTTCATGTTGAAATTTGTTCAGATTGAGATTTAGTCATTAAGTTACATCAAACAACATTTCAAAATGTACAGTTTAATTCATCTAAATCAGAACTGGACCAGCAAACTGTCCAGTTTGGCGTCCACGTGCGTGATTGTTCCAAAATGGGTAAAGATTACAAATTCAGACTGGATCTGACCTGGATCCAGTTCGGCTCCTTTCCAAGTTCATCCCATCAGGATCCAATCATAGTGACTTATTTACAGTGGCTCGTCCGTCGTCCAAAACGGTGCTGAAATGTCTCAAATCTAGCCGACCAACGTGTAGATGGCTCCATAAAAGCCTGGACACTCTTTATTAGTTATTTGTCTTCACTGATTAGAGTTTGTTCATTCTGCACTATTTATTTATTTTTCCAGTTAAATGTGAAATAGTCATTTTGAGCTCTCACAGGCCACTGACAGAGTCAAAGTTCTCTGCTGAGGTTTGCTGTTAAATGGTTAAATATGAACTGGTTATACTGGAAAACATGGGAGTCTAATTAGGATGTTTTTTTCATCCAGTAATGACAAAGATAATAAAATCTTCTGTAAGAACTCATCAGTACATTAAAGTTTACTAAATAATGCTTGAAGCTAAGTTTTCACTAACTACAATCATCAGCACTGAGACTTGTTCATACACTTTGATCCGCTGGATTAAAACGGAGGCTCTGCTCTTTATTTACCTGTTGC
>VOQK01021105.1:20917-31941 GCA_015052645.1 Benitochromis conjunctus
TTTAATCTTTAAGCATTAACACGTGGTCCTTAATTTAATCTACAGAACCTTCGCTTGTGGATAAAATTAAAATATTATATACACAATAAAAATATTCTATAAATTATACATTACAGATACATATTAATACAAATCCCTAAACAACAAAACGGTGGCAATTCAGCCCCTCAGCCTTTCTCTGAGAGATAGGGTCATTCGGTAGGGGCTTGGGTTCGAGCTGCTACTCCTGGACGCTTCTAAGATTAGGTGGTTCGCTCAAGTCATACTGGGTGGAGATCACAGGGCACGATGGCGAGATTATGTGTCTCAGAGGGCACATAATCTCTCCAGCGTGAGCCTCGGCGTTCCCCAGAAGAGCTGAAGGACGTGCCCATGGAGAGGTCAAGGAAAGGGAGGTTCAGCTCGCTGGCCCATGACCTGGAACAACATAAGTAGAGATTGGATGGGGAGATAAATGTCCTGTAGAGCCAAGGAGTTTCACAAATCCTGCACAATAAATAGAGAAAATCATTGATCAGAGCGCTTTAGGAATTAATGCACTGTTGAATATTTCTATAACTAACTAGTGCTAGAAAACCAGACTACATTCCATCATTTCTACGTAAATTTAATGTATTGAGGTCTCAGAAGGGCCTTAGACACCACTCATTATTTCACTGGTTCAGTTTTAATGCTTAGTGTTAGGTTGTTTTCACAAAACCTTGACTTGGCTCACTATTAAACAATTGCAAAGAGGATTGTGGACATTTTTGACTACAAGAGCGTCCTTTTTTACTCTTTGGACACTTTTGTTTGATTTTCTCAACAACTCTCATTGCTTACCTTCAACAAAAACAGATCTTTTCATTTGAAACCTTCTGTTTATGTATCTCAAAGATCAGTTTTCCTACTCTGTCTTTCACGTCAGGGATGATGGTTATCTTATTATTATTACACCGAGAGCTTTTACTTGCTTTTTAGGTTTCTGTTGTCAGTGGCCAAGAGTGCAAACAGGAGGTGGAGGTGTTTTCCGACTCTACCACAGCAGCTTTGCATGATTCCCAGTTTAGAATAATCCTTCTTTGTCTTCTGTGTGATTGGAGACATAGTAGCTACTCCCTTTAAGCAATGTGGGTGAGGCTTGTGTGAAATGATCATATCAGGTAAAACCCTACTTGTGACATCACACAGATCTAAGAGTAGAAAAAACTGTGTGAAACTGAGTGTTTAGATCAATCTGCTGGCCTCATTGTTCGAAACTTTGTTTAAAATAAACATCCAGAGTTGGAACACATGATATGTGACAGGAAATAAGAAATGTATTTAGTCTTTATTTTGACAGGGCCAGGCATGTAGGAAGCATTGTAACTTCCGCTGTCAGTATGAAACCTTAATTGGGAAGCTGTGTTATAGATGTCGTGTTTTAAGTAGACTTAGCAGGAACATGGCCGCCTCTGTTCCTTTTTATTGAGTGGACAGCGTGTCAGAGGTCACCTGACGTGGTTGAGACAGGAAGTAAAATCTTTATTAAATGTCTATAATTCATCTTTAACTCACTATCTTTCTCTTGTCCCTTCTCATCACCCTTTATTTATTTTACCATACTATTTTTGTTCCAGTTTGCTCCTCCCGTCCATCCTCCCTCCATCGCATCATTTCCACTTCTTTTTCTTTATAATTTCCTCCTTTGATCCCCTCTGCACTTCCACCCTTCCTTTTTCTCCTCTTCCTCTCTCTTCCGTCAGGCCTGACCAAAGATGGCAGCGGTAGTGCGAATGCCGAGTCGCTCGAGGAGGTTCTTAATATTTTAGCTGAGGAGGGCTCTGATTGGATCTATGGCTTCTTCACCTTCCTTTATGACGTAGTTTCCTCGCCCTTAAAGCCGGGTGAGGAGGAGGAAGCGGCGGCATCTGAGATGATGAAGGAGGAGGAGGTGGAGGAGGGCGGGACAGCCTCCTCGGATGACGGGGAGGTTAAAGGGGTCATACTGGACCTCCAGAACCAATAGGAGGACAGGAAGCAGAGACACAGGCGGTAGGGAGGCTGCCTGGTCCCAATCAGACTGGGATGTGCTGTAGCCCAGTATGACTGGAGGAGGCCGAACTGGGCAGACTGGTCTGAGTTTTTATTTAATAAATCAGAAACACCACAAGCAGGAAGACCTAAAGGCTGAAGTGATTCCACATAACAGTTGCTCTACAGGACTGATTCGTTTTTTTGACATTAACAGATTTTCCCCATCAGATAAAAAACATCCTATGAGGTCAAAGGTCAAACTGTAAAGCAGGTCCTAGTGTTAACTGTCCTAGTGGCAACTGGAGGAAAACGATGAGAGAAACTCATTTTTAGGGAAGATAACGAGTTCAGTTTAAAAAAAAAAATATTTTCACCCAACTGTTACGTCCACTCTCATTTATGATAACATTTTTAAACAGACAGAAGACGTAACTGACCGACCGGCCGTGTAGAAAAATGTAAACTTGAAGTAAGAAACAAGCAATGAAACGAGTGCTTTAGTGCTGTAGCTGTCCCGTGCAGAGGGTCGAAAGTGCCAGGATAAGAACGTAAACAAGCCTGTAAATAATTCACAATATAAAAATAAAATAATGACATATACTAACACCACTGACATCAGGTCAAAGGGGGAAACAAATAAAAAATAATAAAATGGAAAAATGAAAACTAAATGTATCAAAAAGTAATTATTGTCACGTTTTCTGAAGTTATAAACACCTTTATTAATTTTTGTATAATTTATGATGCATTTAACGGTGAAATACTTAATTAGTCATTTAATTCCTTAATTAATGTTTACATCTTTGGTCCTCCGTAGAAGCGTTACAATGTTATGTAATACAAAACCAGTTATCCTAAAATATCTGCTGTCACAGGTCAGTTTTATAAAAATTCAAGGACACGGTATTTGATGCCACAGAGGGCATTTATGGTCTTTGTTCACCTTTATTTTTATTCTCATTTATATACGCAGCATAAATGTGTTTGCCGTTCGACGGTTTCCCAGTTATTTTATTGTGCTGGTGCAGTTTCCAACATTTGTTTATTTATTTATTTTTGTAAATACATTCTTCATTGCTGTTAAATGTAATATATTTGAGCCCATAAGCTGTTGTGATCATTTTTCCTGCGGTAAGCTTTATTCAGAGGATTTAAATCTGCACAATGTTTGTCTACGTTTCGGTAGCAAAAAGCAGAAGTGTGACGTGAGCGTTTGTCACGTGGGTTTGTTCGGGTTCATTTTTAAATCTTTACAGCGATGTTTCTAAAACTGATCAGAAACCTGTAGTATAAAGCAGGATTTAGTTTTTGTTCGTGATGTGTGCTTCTGCATTGTTGTGTGTTGTTTGTGACTTATCATACCCAAGAGGCCGGCTCTGCCAGCAGTGAAGTTTCTCTCTCCTGTCGTTCTCCTCCTAAAATTGTGTCAGTAGGACCCAAAAAGTCAGCCAGTCGTGGCCGATACGGCGTCGGTGCAATCGAGGACAGGTCGCGTCAGGTTATGGCATCATCAGGTCTGAGATCAGTTTGCAGTCATTTCATACCAGTGGCACGGATTCCATGCAGAAACATAACTGTCTTTTGTGAGGTTGTTCGGGAGTTTTCAGGATTATAAAGAAGGTTCGCTGCTTGTGGTAACTTGTGCTGCTGGCCTAACCGGCTTCACAGCAGGTTATTGTTGAGATAAGAGATCAGCTGGTATGAAATCACTGCCTCTCACGAAAATCCTGCCATGAGCCCTCAGAACTCTGAGCGTGGATCGTAAGTGGATTAAAGTTTTTAGAGAGAGTCTGAATTCTTTGTCTTTCACCAATGAGCCGCTTTGTATGAGCAGCGTTAAACTTGTTAAGTGTAAAAACAATGTTATTGTTCTAAAAGCGCAACGTGAAATCCTAAAATGCAGCACTTCTGACTCGTTTGTGTTGATTTGTTTCTTTACTTGTTTCCAGTTTGTCATCAGCAGGATTGCAGCTGAAGGTCTGCACAGGTTTAAGACACCAAGAGAAAATATCTCAGCATCACATTCATTGAATGTAATACTAGCTGTAACTGTGCCGTCATGAAAACCGTGATAATAATGACTCTGTTAGCTTACAGTCCTTCCTGGCTTTAAATAAATGTTATTAATATTCATCATGTACACACACGCTGCTTTTGTCTTTGTTTGGAAAGTCGGTCACTGTGCAGCCTGTAGACCCGTCCATGTTTCTGATTGGTCAGATGCTGCATCTGAAAACAGTTCAGTTCCCTGATGCCTGCACTACACAGCAGGCTCAACATAGCCAGATATCTTCACCTTATCTGGCTTCAGTTAACCTAACATCAGCTATCAGGCTAAGCAGATGCACAAAGGTGGTTATCAACCACTGCTTGTGTGCTTTGTCTTATTAACACTTTGTATTATATTTTTCTGCCTGTAAAACACTAATTTGCACATCTTATGTTTGACCTCTCACCTCTGACCTTTGGATCACTTATTGGACTTTTTTGTGTTCAACGCTGTGCTCAACGATTACACTTTACGTAAGGATGCAGGTGATCTGTGATGGGAAATGAAATAAAGTGCAGATCAGATCAAAGACAGATTAATTATTTTCTATATGCTGGCCTTGTACAGCTAGGCTTCGCTAATTATCAACAAAAAATGTGGACATGAACAGATTAAATTGTTAATTTATAAATTTTCTAAAACATAAACTTGTAAGCGGTAGAACCTTCCTATTATATGGTGTTGTAAAAAAAGCACAAGAGCATCTTCACTTGGTTATAATTTGCTTTTAGGGGGTGAACCATAAGGATGATATGTCCTGAAATAAAGGCAATGGATTTTTGCTATCTCATTAACATCAGTGTCTTTAAATAGTTCTGTTATTTATGGACATTTTAATAGCGAATGTCTTTTATGTATGACTGAAAGTCTGATTAATAACCAGTTAAGATCGCTTTCTGATTCCTCTTCAGGTTCAACAAAACTTCCTCTGTGCAGGAAAAACCTGCACGAGCATAATTTATTCCTTCATTTGTGTCACAGCTGATTGTGTTTACCTTCCTTTTTAATTCTGTGCATCGGTTCAGATGATAAGAGGTTGAACGGCCATGCTCTGAGGAGAGACAGGCTGAGGAAAGGTAGTGTACAGAGACACTGTGTTTGTGTGAGGTCAACATCCAGCCATGTGCTCACCTGACAGGTGTGTGTGCTTCTTAAACCCTGTAGAGGAGCAGAAAGAGGTGAAGAAGAGAGGAAAAAGGAAAGGTATCTGCACGACTCCGTTTGATGCTGAGTGACTAACTGAACACATAAAAGCCTTAACCCTCTTAACCCTCAAACTATCGGCCTTTTGGTTACTGAGTGAGGTCATTTGTGACTTTATTTAGTGGCCCTGTTTGTGTTTCTTTGTCTATCACAGATATTCTAAAATGCACTAATACCATTAAATACAGTAATTTTTTTTACTTGTTTTACTCGAGATAAACACCCTCAAACTTGTGGATACACCCCCAGCTTTGACTGAAGTTTTTACAAGATCACTGAAGTTTCAGACCAGTGATGCCAAGGCATGAAGGAGTACTCAGAAAGGCTAGTTTCAGTCAGGATAACCAGAGTCAAAAGAGAGACTCTCTGTCCCAGAAGTCACTCTGAAACACCTGAAATCTTCCCTGTTTTCTTTTATTGTGAAGTTTTTGTTGTTTGCACCGCTTGCTGTGCTAGTTTATCTTTCTGTTATCGGCATGTAGACCTTCACTATCAAACTCTCTGATTTGTTTGTCCTCCTAGAAGATGAGATGTTAAAGACCACTGATGCTGAAGTTAAACTCCCAGAAGGTAGTAATCCCTCTGTGTGGGTTTGTACCTGAATATTTGGTACTACTGTGTGTCATGGGCTGTTTTACCCTCTGTGTATTATTAGTAGAGATTACAGGAGAGGCTGCTGATAAGAAGAACTTCATGTTTGACTGCATGTCCTGTGTGTCATGTCCTACACAATAATGTGTTCTTCACAAGGATAATTTAATCCTTGATTCTAATAAATTGAACTCTGTGGATATTTTGTAAAAGCAACATAATCCTAAGTCTTTAAACAGTCAAGGACCCCATTTTTGTGGCTTCTAAATTGACCCTAACATTGGACTTGCATCTCTTCCCCTGCATCTCTAACATTTTCTTGGTTGCCGTGTGTCATAGTCGTAGTTGTGAGCATGTGGACAGTAATCTTATGACTTTTCACTTCAAGCCTCAGACCACACCGTCCGAGGCACCATGCTGCGATCGACTCTGAAGAACGAGTTGAGGATGATCCACGAGAAGATGGAGGCCAAGAGGATCGCTCGCATCGCATTGGCTGAGATCAAGGCTTTTCTCACCCAAGAGGAGGAAGAAAGGGAGGCAGTCTGGGTGCTGAAGAAGAAGGAGCTAGAGGTGGCAGAGGAGCAACTCAGACAGGAGAGGGAAAGGGAAGAGAGGAGGAAGGAGGCAGAGAGGTTGGAAAAGGAGAGACTGGAGAAGGAGAGGATAGAAAAGGAAAAGATTGAGAAGGAGAGGCTTGAAAAGGAAGCTGAGAGAGAAAGGTTGGCTAAAGAGAAGGCAGAAGAAGAGAGATTGGAGATGGAGAGGCTTGCTAAAGACAAGGCAGCTAGAGAAGAAAAAGAAAGAATGGAGAAACAAAGGGCAGAGAGGGAAAAGGCAGAGAGGGAGAAACAGGAGAAAGAAAGACTGGAAAGAGAGAGGGCTGAAAAGGAAAGGCTTCAGAGGGAACGCATTGCAAAAGAAAGAGAGAGAACAGAGCGGGAGAAGGCAGAGATGGACAGATTAGAAAGGGAGAGACTTGAGAAGGAAAGGATCGCCAAAGAGAAGGCAGAGAGAGAACGACTGGAAAGGGAACGGATCGCCAAAGAAAAGGAAAGACTAGAGAAAGACAGGATCGCCAAGGAGAAGGCAGAAAGGGAAAGATTGGGGAGGGAACGGATCGCCAAAGAAAAGGAAAGATTGGAGAGGGAACGGATCGCCAAAGAAAAGGAAAGACTAGAGAAAGAGAGGATCGCCAAGGAGAAGGCAGAAAGGGAAAGATTGGAGAGGGAACGGATCGCCAAAGAAAAGGAAAGATTGGAGAGGGAACGGATCGCCAAAGAAAAGGAAAGACTAGAGAAAGAGAGGATCGCCAAGGAGAAAGCAGAAAGGGAAAGATTGGAGAGGGAACGGATTGCCAAAGAAAAGGAAAGATTGGAGAGGGAACGGATTGCCAAAGAAAGGGAACGACTAGAGAAAGAAAGGATTGTGAAGGAGAAGGCAGAGAAGGAAAGAGTGGAGAGGGAACGGATTGCCAAAGAAAGGGAACGACTTGAGAAAGAAAGGATTGCCAAGGAGAGGGCAGAAAAAGAAAGACTGGAAAGGGAGCGGCTTGTTAAGGAAAGAGAGAGACTCGCCAGGGAAAAGATGGACAAGGAAAGGATAGAGAAGGAGCGCTTAGCCAAAGAAAGGGCAAGAATCGCACAGGATAACGACAAATTAGAGCGAGAAAGAGCAGAAAAGGAAACGACAGAGAGAAAAGAAAGGGAGAGGATGGAACGGGAAAGACTGGATAGGGCAGCAAAGATGAAGCCAGAGCATGAGAAAACTGAGAAGGAGAAGATGGAGGTGGAGTGTCTGGCGAAAGAGGGCATGGCAAGACAAGGAAATGGCGTGAAGAGACGAGTGCTACCGGAGAGGAAGCTGAACATTTCGCAGGTGAGAGGCGAGATAACTGAGAGAGTGACCATGACGACGGTCAGGAGAGAGAAGAGCGTCTTAGAAGAGAAGAAGAAAATGCCTCATGGGACAAAGTGATGACCTCACAAATTGTCATGGCTTTGATTTGCTGGCCTCACCTCCCATATTCAGGAAATGGATGAAAAGCTGCTCGGTGGGGTTTAAAGGTCTTGTAACCACCAAGCAAAGGTGATGCTGAACACAAGTCTTGCCACTTTGCAACCCATCCGGGCAGTTATTTTGAGTCTCCTTTGTGAATTAAATAAATGAGATCACTTTCATTTTGGTGGAAACGGACAACCTGATTAAAAACCCCTCTTCAAGTTTTACCCCCAACAGTGGTTTAAAATGTTTTGCCTCCCACAAGTTCTGCTTCTGTTACTCATTCACAAAGTTACAGGACATTACACCTTTATTAAGGGCTCAAGCCAGAGTGTCATTACTTCAGTCTTAACTGTGATAACGATGCAGTCACCACACAGCTGGAACTGTGGTGAACTAGAAATTAGTATTTCAAGCAAAGATTTGATTACCTTCTATCCCAAACTACTCATACATGACTGTATTTGATGGTCAGGCAGTGGTAGCATGACTTCAGGGGCTTTTGGAGGGGCAACCAAGTAAATTCACCATTAATCTGCAGATGCGGCCCACCGATTGTTTCCCATGTGTTACTGCTCCTCTTTCAATGCTGCAAACCGGCTTTGCCTCTGCCTCTTTATTTTGTCTTTCTATCTTTTCTCATTTTTATGAGACTGTCTTTAGTTGATGATGTGATGGTGATATTTTTGGTGTTTCTTCTCATGTATTTTGCTCAAAGAATGACAGCCAGTATAAGAAGTCTGATTTTAAAGTTTTGAGCTTTAGTTGAAAGTCATGTAGTGAATATAAGTGGTGAAGGATGTTCAAGGATGCCGGCTTTTAAAACAACCTGTAATAACTGACTGTTATATAGTAACGAAACATCTGGAACTCACGTGTCATGAGCTGAATAAAGAAACTTTCACTGCTTCTGAAATTATTTTGCTTTTGCTCCAAAATGTGAGAAAACCTTTGCTGAATAAATCTTGCTCATCACATTAAGATGGATTTCTTTCTCATGGTTTAATAGAAATGAAAAAGCTACAAGAATAGGAGTTCATTTTTAGAGAATACAAAGAATCATGTAATTTTTAAACCCTGTTTGTTTCATTAGTTCTCTTTTTTATGCAGATATTTAATGGCAGTAGCAAGCAAGCAGTTTGACCTATTTTGACTTTCTTGATTATCAATAAAGAAAACAAACAAATGTCACATTTCATTTCATCACTGGTTTGCAGGTTGGCCGGTTAGCTCAGCAGGTTAGAGCGTGGTGCTAATAACGCCAAGGTCACGGGTTTGTGTCTTTTATGCCTCGACAAAGTTTGTGTTGTTACGGATGAACATAGGCCGTGTCTTTATATTGCAGCCATGGATGCATCTTGCTAACCAACCTACTCATGCTTCTATCAAACTGTGTCTTCTTTCAGCACCAAAAAAACAACATGGATGTGGAAAGCTGGACAAATACGTCACGGGTTTGACTCCTGTATGGGCAAAACGAGCTTTTACTTGTTCTTCATGCTTCCTTTCCTGTTGGTTAGAGCCTCTTTCTTGTAAGCTATGGCCTGTGAGCTCAGTGGGATAGAGCACAGTGCTAGTAATGCCAGTGTTATGGGTTCAGTCCCTGTACAGGCCAGGTGTATGTGCTATTTAAAGGCGGTGGAGGTGGTCACTGGGTTTGGGTCCAGCTTTTTAAGGCTTCAGTATTCATCCTGCATTTGCCACCTTGGTGGTTTTATTGTGCTGGAAAAAACAAAATTTGGATAGGAGGGTGGAGTCTGGTTATCAAGTGCATCCGCAGACTATATGGAAGCATCACACTTATTTCTCTCACCAAAACTGGAGCTCGGACTTCTTTGACGGTCTGCTAGTACAATAACGTCACAGCAGCCATATTATTGGTCAGATAATGTCATTAAAAGGCTCCAACAGCACAAACACGGTCCAGAAGTCCACTTCTGGGTCTTCAATTAGCTGAGTTGAAACCTAGCAGACCCTGGAGGCCTCTGCTTAGTGCAGAGAGGTTTTTTTACGTAACCAAAATACATGCAAACATCCCCAACCGTCCAACAGCAGGAAGAATAAAGCATTAATAACGAAGGCCGAATCCCTCTTCCTTCTCAGTCCTATCTCGAACCACCACTGCTTCCTCCTCTGCTCACCGTGTGCTTGCTGCTCCGATCCTATCAGCTCAGATTTCCTTCCACAGGAAGATTATCGGGGTGCTGGTGCTCCCGAGCTCCCTGCTGCTGTTGGTTAAATGTCTTAAAAACCAAACCCTGCTTTTTGTTTTTAAAGGCACTGTCACACTTGGCTGTAAACCAAATCAGGTATATGTAAAGCTCCTTCTGCTCTTTCCCATCTTCCTCTCTGAGTGCTTCAGTCTTGTTTTTATGTATGTTGCTTTTAAAAAGACGAGAACCATTTTTCCTTGAGTTCCCCGGGTGTACATATCTACTTTTCACACCAGTAGTCCCTCAATGTTATCCTTAAATCTGAAATACAGAGATTTTTAAAAGCTGCTTATGGACTAAACGAGTCTTTAAAGTTGATTTGTAAACAGTTATTTAAGATCTGAAATGAAAGGCGCTGTTTTACGAGAGCTCGGTTTAAGTTTAATTGTCAAATAAAAAGCTGTAAATAACTTTGTGTGGTCTTTAAAACATTTATATTCTGAACAGGACTGATAGAAGCAAAGAGGCTGCATGTAGGAGACACACCTGAGAAGCAAACAGGTACGTTTACAGCCACACACACACGTGTGTATTTATATCCTGGTGGGGACATCTCATTGACATAATGCTTTTCCTAGCCACTTACCCTAACCCTAACCATCAAAAATGAATGTCTAACCCTGACCCTTACCCTAAACCTAACCATAACCTAATTGTAACCCTGACGCTAAAACCACGTTTTGAGTGTGAAAAATGCCTTCAACCCCATGGGGACCGGGGTTTTGGTCCCCACGAGGGCTGTCGGTCCCCACGAGAATAGTAAACTTCCAATTTTTGGTCCCCACGAAGATGTATATACCCGTCCACACACACACACACACGCGCGCGCCCTCTGGGTTTGCTGACTCTCGACTGATACCTGAGAAATCCACCTGAAAGCTGACCTTGTTTCCACCTGTGGGTTCGGACTCGAGAGCGTCTCCATGTCCTGCCAACAAAGCCTGACCAGCGGCTTCACACAGTGACACTGA
>VOQK01021107.1:6819-20022 GCA_015052645.1 Benitochromis conjunctus
AGGGGGGGGGGGGTTCCTGAGAAACGATGAAGCACAACCGCTGATACTCACATAACCACAAACGTAATATAGTTAAGCTAACTGCTGTCGCCACGTCATACGCACCCTTCCTTTGAGAAATGTGTTTTTCAGGAAGGCCGTTTTTATACGGCATCCAAATCTTCTTCAGGGGGTTTTGCGTGAGCTCCCGCGGATTTGACGCTGCTTTGTCCTCCATTCCGTCTTGCGGTGAGGAGGAGGTAGCCGCGGCGGCAGCAGGAACACGGGGCTTCTTCCCGTGATGCTGCTCTGAAGGTGACCGGTGCTTCATCCGAGTTGGTGTGCCGGGATGGAGACAGCACGAGCGCTCTCTTTCTTTCTTTCTCGGTGCCACATGTCACGTGACCCGATCTGCTGATCCCGACAACCGACAGTTGGACGTAATGATCACAGCAGAGGCGCAAAACAATCTTGTGCTTAACCGTAAGTTTCATATGCTTTGCGCAACCACAAAACACAATCGTTACATAACTAAGAATTACATCAATTACCCCATATCAAATAATTACGGGGCAGTATTGCCGATATCAATATTGTTAACCTATAAAAGGCAGCGTATGTAAGGGAGAGCAGGGTGTCATGATTTATGACATGCATCACGATCAATTTGCACATTTTGAACACAATTTAGTGACAATTAAATGACTGTGATTTTCACTCTCCGCAATAACACACATTTCAGCTTCTCGTGCATTTTGAAACTGAACGCCTGTCTCCAAAACACTGGGTCAACTTCTGTTGTTTGACTGTGCTATCGGCTAGAAGTAAAATAGAGACAGTGAACACAAAAAGGTTCAGGCACTTTTATAGTGCATATTTCATGTCTATTTTTTCATTTCCACAAAATAAATAAATCAGTGGGCTACATACTGAACTGAGAAGATAGAAACAAGTATAAATCCCTAGTTTCAAGTACCAGTAGCAGCATTGGTATCAATAGTACTGACATTTGCATCGACCCACCTCTAAATAACAGTTTTAAGGTCCATAACATTTCTGGGTGGTCTTGACTTTAATGGTCCACTTATGATCATGCAACAGCATCTCGTTTGGCTTAAAGTGTTGACAGTGACATTGCTTAGGGTCATTGTTGCACCACCCAACCTCTCCTACGCTTTATATAATGAAGGGCTGCTTTGACATTCTCTCATAAAACATTTTGATACAGTTGTGAATTCATTGTTCTTTCAGTAATTGCAAAGCACAGAGACAGCAAAGCAGCTTGAAAACATGACAATTTCCACCACCGCGCTTCACGGTTGGTGCTGAAGTTTGGCGTCTGCATTGCTTCACAATTTCAACTTTTTTGTCATCTGTCCACAGCATGTCGCAAAAGCAGTGTGGAACACCAGCGGAGGCAAAGCTTAGACTTTGTTTCCATTAAATGTATTTTTTTGAAGATCATAGTATGCTTCCTCCAATACAATCTTTTCCCTAAACTACGATTACGACTACGACTTTCCCCATAATTACAAAAATTAAGGACTTTGCCTCGGGAGTTCATCACCAGTCTTGAATTTTCTCTAGTCTGCCTCATTGTGGACTAATCAATGTCCAGGTCTTTAGAAAAGCTTAATAACAATTTGGCAAAGGTCCAGTAAAAGCTTTCACAACAGAGGCATGATTTACACAACTTTCTTGAGAAGACCAGACCTTGTCAGCACAATTTTTTTTTACTTGTATTTAAATGGAGAGCAGCCTAACTCACATTTCCAGTTTCTAATGCTTAACCAGAGCGTTTCAATCCAAGTTAGCATTAGGAAAAGTCATACCCCAAATGTCCGGGTTACATGGTGAGTGTGTTCGGGAAGGTCAAGTGATTGTGTGTTGTTTATTTACTCTAGTTGTGTTGGTTTATAAACGAGATTTAGACGAAGGTCAGAACCCATTTATAGACCATATATAGAACCCTCTATAGACCTTTGTAGCCAAAAAGGTGCTTTCACTTTTATCCATTCCTCTCATCACTGTGTAACCTGGCAAACACATTTTCAGCATAGCTCTTTCCACCTTTGACCTTTGACCTGATTCGCAGAAGTCTAATCAGCAAGAAAAACACAGTGTGTGTGTGTGTCTTAAGGAAACATGTTTTAGTTTTATCTGAGTACAGCAGTTTGCTGTAATTGTTACTTAAGGCTTGATGGTGGGGTCATTTCAAATGGATGTGTCTGCAAAATGTAATAAAACAACAGTAAATAATGCTGCAACAGCAACTAGCCTGGTCATGGTCAAGAGATAGCCATGACTAGTTCCTGACTCCTTCTGACTCTTGAAGGTGTGGAGCAACAGGATCATACTGTGTATTATGTGGGATTATACACCACAACACTGCTTTGAGTTTCGACTCATTAGTCATAGTTATAGTCCACCTATTCTATTTTCATACTCACAAACAGACCTGTCCAAAAAGGCCAAAAAAAAGTGTGTAGATACCGACAACACAAATAATGTCTATTTCGGTTTCAGGGTACTTCCACTGTTATGTTCACTGTCGCAATGTGAGGCTTTCTTAGAAACTTGACTCAAACCATAGTTTTTGCAATACATCAAACGTAAAGTGAAAAATCTCTGCATTTTTTTAACATTTTGTATGGCGAACGACTTTTTTTCCACACGCACACACACTTCACTCAACTCCCTGACAATGTCCATGAGATGGCAGTATTACACTCCATCTGTCGTCGTCTGTAAGGCTGCAGTCTGTCAGTATATCACACTTTGGTGCTGGAATCAAACTCACCAGCCTGAAAACACAGCTCATATTTCTTTTTTTAAGCACTATAATGCTGGGGACTAGTTTTTATTAGTGCAATTCTTTCAAATCTGCACATTAATCTATTTGTTCATGTGCTGTCCGTCTCAGGTGAACAGAGTAATGCAGTTGGGGGAGTGAAATACCCCTGCAGTGGACACAGAAATTAGCACACCACACAGGCACCGAACATAAAAACTAAACACAGAAAGCTTCACAAAGGCAGAAGTTCTGCAGACCTGGTGCACTGTATTTAAATCACTGCACAGGTGTACCTAATATGTTTTTCAAAGCTTTTTACACTCTCGGGTTTGCTTCTTGTGCTTATGCGTTATAATCAGAGGTGGGTAGTAAATAATTACATTTACTCACTTACATATACTTGAGTAACTTTTTGGAGGAAAACAAATACTTTTAGGAGTAGCTTTACTACACTGTACTTTTTGCTTTCACTTGAGTAAAATTTTTATGAAGTTTTGCTACTCTTACTTGAGAAAACTTTCTCGCTACTCTACTTGGTGTGAGTAATTTCACAGAATGAATAATAAACACGTTTTACTAAAAATGCATGAGACACAGACACAAATCTACAGTTTACATCAAAGTGAGACTTCTTGTTTGTACATAAGGGTTTTTGTTGTGCCATATGTAGATCAAGTAAATTAAACACCATATATCCATTATATATGGTCACTGGTAGTACTTTACCCTGTTGTTATGTGTGTGTGTGTGTGTGTGTGTGTATACACACACACACACACACACACACACACACATATATATAATCTCATTTTTAAACATTAATCAGATCAGTTACCCACTACTCAAGTACTTTTTTACTCTTCCTTGAGTAATTTCTTGGACGGCTACTTTTTACTTGAGTAAAACTATGTTGAGGTAGTGCTACTATTACTTGAGTACAATTTTTGGCTACCCTACCCACCTCTGGTTATAAGGTCTACTATTTTCGAGCACAGAGTCGATCGTGATGGGGTAGCAACAAGGCTCTTGACCTAAATATGCTCTGATGGAGGTTTTCTAATTAAATCGGTCCTACACGCTCAAATTCCCTGTCTGCTAGTAGACTATAATATATGTCAGGTTCATCAGGTCCACGAAGAAATGGCACAGTAACTCGTGATTATTATTTTTTTTTTTTTTAAAGATTTTCAGCTGTCAAATAAACATGCTGCAGTGCAAAAAGTTCTGACAGAAACCGCTGCGGCTTACAAAACTGCGTAAAGGTCAAGTTGGGGAACATTAGATGAGGGATATCTGCATAAAGCTGTGCACGGCCTATGAGAAATCAGCCCCAGACAATCCTCCACTGACACTCATCTGCTTGGCAGGAGGTTAGTCGCACGTTTTTCAGTGTAGTCTTAAAAAGCTCCACTGGAGAACATGAACAGGAAACGGAGCTGAGCCGGGCTCCTCCTCCTCCTTCTCCCAGCAGCTGTCAGGCTCTGATTGCAGCTAACCGCCTGTAGCCTGTAACATACTGAACAAGTCATTTCCCAATATAGTAGTGGACGTTAACATTACACTTGGAAGTAAAGTCGGCACTGGCCGTACAGGGAGTGTGAGGAAGCCCCCAGCTTATTATGATCGAGGATGAAGCAGACACGAACGTCAGGCTGTGGTTACATCGCAGCGTGATCTGATCAGTGATAACAAACAGCCATAAAACGCAAACCATCAGCCTCTCCAGCAGCACCACAGGAATCAGTGTAGGACCATGACAGCAATCACAACCCAGTGATGACACACACTAATAACTGGGAGATGTGTCGCGCGTACCAATCTTTACATTGTCGTTTTGTTGTTGTTGTTTTTTTAAATATTATTTTATTCCAGCAGCGACTCTAAAACAGCCGCCCGACTGTAACTGTGAAGCTGCTGCTGTTCCAAATAAGTCTGCCAACTATTTAAGAGAAAAACCCAGAGACTGTCGCCAGCTGCTGTTATGTAGGGTAAAGGTGAAAGCGCCAGCACACCAACAGGCATCGACTCTTGTTTACGTCTTTAAGGGCTGCTCCTCGCTGCCCTACGCTCTGTCTGTCTGTTAAAGGAACACAATTCAAAATGCTGAACGAACGGATCCGAGGAGCGTGGAAATCGACGCCTCTTACCCGCTCTGTCCTGGTTCTGCGAGAGCTTGGACCTGCTGGAGCAGCCTCTCATCATGGGCGTCCGTCTGATGGAGCGCAGTGCCTGGCGGTGTGTACGTGCGTCCAACAGCAGCCAGCGCCACTGATGCTCACTGTACACACCCCCGATGTGTGCGCGCGCGCGTATGCTTGCGGGAACCTGGAGTCAGGAGGACGGCTTTCGACAAAAATGGGTGTAATGAAGGAGCAGCCTACCTGCCTTCTGCACCCTCCTACACCCCACCCACGTTTACACAGCCCGGGAACGTCCTTACCAGTCCAACCCTTACAGGCAGAGCAAAAGAAGAAGGACTGGATCGGCAGCCAACTTTGGGATGGGGGTATGTGATATTCCATAAAAAAAAACAAAAACAAAACAAAACAAAATAAATGCCTGCACAGCATAAACTCAAACCCATATATATCACGAACCGGTTTGGAGAATAATCATAGACGCGCAGTACGTTGGTTTGGTTTGCAGGTCTTCAGTGGGGTTATGGTTTAAAGACAGCCTCGTGACCAGGTGATGACCTTTTTCTTTAGTTCCACAGTCACATATGAGGGGAAGCCGACTTTCCAAGCTCTGACTTGCACAGGCCCATGCATTCAAAAATCACTGCACTCTTGATGCAGATTCTCTAAGCTACTGTTAACTATAATTACCATGGACTCGTTTTTACAATAACTCGTGGATATAACCACACCATATTGCTTAATTTTACTTACAGTAAAATTGATTTTCTAATAAAAAAAAATGCTATCAGTAAAACTGATTCTCAATCCAGCTGAGGGGTACAGGGTCTGCACGTCTGGAACCCGTCCACGACACCATTGCTGCATATTGGGCCTTCACCTCTGCTGTTTTCACGTGACACTTTTAGCTTATATTATGCACAGTTCAAGAAATAATCACTTAGTTACACAGGCCTCCATAGTTCATACCATAACAATAAAAACCCATAAATCATCCAGTTTATGCTGAATGTGCTGTAATATTTATTTATCCTACTTAGCCATAGAATATTCTGCTTAAATAATACAAAAAAATGAACCATGTCACTTATTTACTGCTGAATGTTTCAAGCCAAATCTTTTAAAAAAAAAGTTTAAAAGCTTTCGAGGAGCAGTCAAACTGGCAGAACTTGTTCTCCGTAGCTCAGGAAGACTGCTCCTCCTTGCTATGATGTAACTCAGCCAGTACTGGTGGGGCCTGTTGTTTACAATCCTGCTGTGTTTAATCGGACGATACACACAGGAATAATCCTCGTATAAAATGGTTTTCGGATAGTTACTGCACCGGTGATGGAAAGAATGCAAGAAAGACTACAAAATATGACGTGTGCAGTATGATCAGTGCAAGATGAATCACACCAAACAGAGACCCGTGATCTTCGAGAGATTCTCGGTGGTTCCAATGGCACCAACGTTTACTTTGGTGCTTCTTTTCATATTATTCTGTGACAAAAACCGACTTAATTTATTTAAAGTTCTAAGACAACAAACGTGAAAAAAGATGAAGTCAAGGTGCATCTAAGTATCAATTATAGCTGCAGTGAAGAACTCTCTGATCTTCCATACAATGCTATGAAATGAAGCACACATGCACTGAGCTACCAAGCACTGTGACCCTCTGGAGATAATATAAGCATCATGTGACCTGCCTGTGAGGACTTGAGGCTATTTTGGTGGCAGTGATGATACCCTTACTTATAATAATGATGGTGAGACTACTTGCCGAGCAGGAGCCTGCAAATGCAGATCTGTGAATTAATGAAGATAGCCTCACATACAAACACACAGAAAAGATAAGATAGGAAGACATCGGGGAAATGATGAGGCGTGGGCAGAAAAACATGTGGAAATGGAAACGGCCAGGGCTCGGGAGGCTTCACATACAACACAGACTACTCATGACCGAGTGGAGAAGAAACAGTGGAAAGTCACGTAACTCTCCACCGACCTTCAGCACATTCCTCCTTAAAGGCTAAAGAGATCAAACCACTCACCCTATGCTCCCGCTGTCAGCCTCACACCCCAAACCTCTCACAGTACACTAGGATAACCACATTTTAAAAAACTGTGTTTGATAACAGCAACCTTAATGACTCAAAGATGTAATTTGTGATCCCCCAGTGGGGAAACGGACTCCTAACTTAAGCAGGCACGCTTTTATTATTTTTATTGTCGGCCTTTTGGTGTTTGCAATCCTCTGTTGCTTTTGTGGAATTACGCAAATAAAAGGAAGTGTTAAAGATGCTGTTATGTCAACATCATGTTAGTAATTCAGACATAGTGGTATGTCATAACTGGACTTGTCTCTGTATTACGGAGTGATTAGAACAAAAGCATTCCCTCCCTAATTTGTCACGAGGAAAAAAACATCCTTTGCAATATGCTGTAATATTCCACTCGGGGAAAACTGAGACTTTATTGTTTTATTCTCAGAACGTTTTATATTCACGGAGGCCCAAAGGAGAGCTGTGCAATCCTTCTGACAGTATGGCAACATCCCAAAGCCAGAAAAGTCAAGTAGCTTTTATGATCAGCATCCCCTCAACACTCTCAGCATCACATGATCAAAGTGGGCTAAAGGCTGCAATCATAAACATGACAATGTTGACCTTTTGCAGTTGAATGACATGTCAGATGGCTGCGTCCCACAGAACTACTTCACTGCTCCTATTAATAGCTGCCTGACAAAGCCTGAAAAATACGATACTAAAAAAAAAAGAAAGAAAAAGTGTTGCCACATCCACAGGAAACATGTCCGTCACACCAAAACTCCTGTTTGAAGTTTAGGAGTGTGTTTAGAACCAACACTCGGAAAATTTCAGCATCTCTGCGGAGTGGATTCACCCAACATAAGAGGTTTCCTTCCTCCCTGCCAAGGTTGTAATTTACAGAGAAACTGTAGCCACGATTTACTGGAAGCATTTTACCATCACAGTGACACAAAAGAAATTTCTCAGGGAAACTGACATAACTTGCCGATGCAACACAATCAGCCGTTAGCCCACTGACGCTACAGGAAGCCGACGGTCTGCGTGCTGCTCTGTTAATAGAGCAAAAGACTGATCTGCAGCAGTGATGCCAAGTAAAATATGTTAGTGGCTGTACAAAAAAAAAAAAGTTTCTCAGGTCGAAGCGATTGTGGAGGCTACATTTTATTAACATTTTAGGATTTTGAATCCTAAAAGGAAGGCAGCAAAAGAAGAACGATATTAAGACAAAGGACAATAATGAGTCTTTTAGTTTCACAGTCTGTCCACAGTTGGTTTCTTTGAGTGTGATCTGCACAAAACTGCATAGTTACACCTTAAACAGGTAAATCCAGCATTCAAATACACAACATATACCACTACAAATGCCCCATCTCTACACACAGGTACTCTTACAAACAGCACAGCCCCCTCCCAAAAAAGAAAAGACATTATTACATAAAATAATTAAAAACAGAGAGGCCTGCGGTGACAACAGACAGATGATATCATGTCTCCACGTCCCTGAAATATCCAGCTTTAACTCTGGCGTTCCTAATGTCTCTTATTTTACAGCACACTTGCTTGAAGTTGAGTCTCTCAGAAGTCTAAAGCACCCCTTGAACCTTCCACCAAAGCGCATCCTTGCCTCACTGACTCTGGCATACCGTGGACCCACTCTTGGCCCCCGCAGCGGCCTTCTTGCGCCTCTTGTTGAGCAGAGGGTTGCTGGAGGTGTCGAGATCTTTGATCTTCACCTGGTCATAGTCCACACGCATGGTCGCTAAAGCGCTGGTCATCTCTTCCTGCGAGAGAGAAGGCAGATGTCGGAGGATTTAGCTGGTGCTTACGGATGTGGAAACGTTTTACTTTTTACCAGTGTATGTTGCCAAAGAGCAGCCAGTTGGCTTAGCATAACATCAAGACATAAAATGGAGAAAACAAGCGAGCACGCTAAAGCTAACGAATTAATGCAATAGGTCTGCTTTTTATTTTCCAAACAAAAAGTATGAAAAGGAGAAGCTGAGGTTTTAGTGAGGACTGTTTCTCAGCAGGGAACAGTTGGTCAAGAAACTGTGAGGACATAAAACCCAGAGAGCCTGCAACTTTTTTTTTTGTTTACACATCAGTATAGGTCTAGATAAAAAAAAAAAAGAGATGTCATGCTAACCAGGGAAGCTTTGAAAGTGCTGATAAGTGGCACTTATTACTATAGGATGGTGTCAGGTTAGCTGTTTCCAGGTATTACACCACCCAAAAATTATTAGAGCTGACATCTGTCCTCTCATTAGTCGTTTCTCACACTATCAACTCTTAGAAAGAAAACAAAGGAGGATGTTTCCTATAATATCAAAATCTTTCCTGTACAGGCTTCCATGCAGTTCGCTGCTGTTCAAGATCTGTGCAGGAAAAAATTAAACAGAGGTGGAAAGAAAAAAGGAAACAGGCTGGAAATATTTTAATGATTTTAAAAAAGGACTGGTGTCAAAATGAGTCAGAACAGGCCTCAGAGAAAACTCAACCTTTTTAATTTACTGTGACTAAAGATCAGTATAAAGACTGTACCCTCTTGACTTTTTTATGCAACGCTGTACCCAGTACCCATTGCAGAAATGAACAGTGGCGTATTGTGAGCGTATCATTTTGCTGAATGGTCTTTTCACAGCTTATCATGACAAACCTGTTCATTCAGCTGTTGTGAAGGAATGTGCCATTCCACATGTTATTTACAGGAACTGGAAATATGCGATTGCCTGAGTGAGACATTTTGTACATTTTGCACTGTTGAATGAAGTTGATATGAGGAAGTGGTGTTTTCTTTTTCCTTTTCTTTATTAGTTTGAATCAGGAAAAAAAAGTTTGCAGGAACGGCAACAGGTAAGCTAAGCGTAGGTGTGTTTGGGTTAAATATTAAACTTAGACTCATACAGTTGTACAGACTGTGAGCACTTCTTCTCCCTGCTGGTTGTCAGGAGATAATCAGGATCTAAAGACATTTTCCTCACATTTCAATCATTATAATCATTAAAGGGCCACTTTGGTCTTTTTTTACACATGAAAATCTGTTTAGAGGTCGTTAGGGTTTTACTCCAACAGCTGAAATTGTTAATGATGTGATTGTAAGTGGCCTTGATTACATTATCTGTATGCATTTAGATGCATTTAAGATCAGACATGGAGGCTCAAGGTTTCACGAGAAACCAGAGTAGACTGGGACATTCTCATGCATTCTGGAAAGTTACCAGTTCAATATTTTTGGAGTTTGCCCCCATACTGGTCTATAAACCACTGCACCATTTACTGAAACTCTACCGCAAGCTGAACGTTTTAGCAGCCTATCACCAACAAGCTGTAATGTCAAGATGTGACCAGAGGGGGTCAATGTTGTCGTGCTACTGACCTTCACATCCTCCCACATCTCTCTGTCTTCTGTCAGGACCCGTGTGGTGTGCAGGGGAGTGGAAGGAACCATCATGGACTGCTGCAGAGTCAAAACACACACACACACACCGATGAGCACTTAAGGAAACAGATGCACAGACAAGCAGGAAACAGTAGATGAGGCGTGTACAGGTGCTTACATTGATCCAGGGGTGGTTCATAAACTGGGTGATGGTCATTCTCTCGTTAGGGTCTGTCTTCAGTAGCTGGTGGATCAAATCTTTTGCTGGGAGATACAAGACAATGCAAAGTTTACAACTTTTCACATGATGGTTGCTTTGGCGATAAAATGTCCTATTTCTAGTGAACTTCGATGTGTTGAATTCAAATATGACAATTAAAACAGCTGGTTGGCTCATTGCTTTATATATTGGTAGATAAGTTGGAAATATGTGCTGTGATTTGCTGAAACGTGGGCAAACGTACAAGGAAATACAGGACATAAGGCAAAAATAAAGAGTTTTTACAGTTTTAACAACAATCAAAGTCAGTATTTTGCATGGCCACCTTTATTCTTTAACAAAGCCTGAACGCTTAGGTAAGCTTTCTGGTAATTTCGAGGTTCAGGCTTTGGGGAGAACAGACTGATAGTGTTTTTTTCTATTATCTATTTTTAGTGTGTTTGGGATCCATGCCATGGCTTTACAGAGAAGCTGTTGCCAGTCAAATGCTTTCCAGATGGTATTTCAAAATATTTTGGATCAAAATCTGACTTTTCTGACATATATTTTTCCAATATACCCAGCACCACTATCTGAAATTAGCTCCACGCAAGCACAATATAAAGAAATCACACGTAGCTCAAGACTTTTGCACAGTACTGTATATAAATAAGACTTGATATGAAAAATATGTAAATGTTTTTTTGGGGGGAGGTTTGGTGGTTCCCCCAGTCGTTGATGTCTCCACAACCAAATGTATTTAATTAACAGTATATTTCTCTGGTGTGTGCCCTGTGAGTCAAAGTACTTTCAACAGCACACTGTGAAGGAAAAGGAAAATATTACTCAGGGCTATTATGTTTTTTAAAAAACCCTTTAATTTGCATCATTACAAATTTCCTGCTACTAGGAAGGTTAAGTGTTTAAGGTCAAGACATCTCAATCACATTCCAGTCCACTTTGACTAGGCCACTTCAAAACCTTCATTTTGCTTTTTTTAGCCATTCACAGGTGGACTCGCTGGTGCGTTTCAGATCACTGTCCTGCTGTGCACTTAAGCTTCAGGGCATGAACTGATAGCCACACATGCTCCTTCAGGATTTTCTGGTAGAGAGCAAAATTCACGGCTCCATCAGTTACAGCAAGTCGTCCGGATCACCCTTTGTCTCGTCGGTCCACATAGTCAAAAGTCTTGGGGATCATCAAGATGGTTTTTGGCAAATGTGAGACAAGCCTTTGTGTTTGTTTTGCTCAGCAGTGGTTTTCTCCTTGGACGTCCCCCGTGGATGCCTCGTGACCTTAATTGAGGAACGTGAGGCCTGCAAGTTCTTTAGATGTTGTTCTGGGTTCTTTTGTGACCTCCTGGATGAGTTGGTAGGCTTTTAGGTAGGCCGGCCACTCCTGGGAAGGTTCACCACCATTCCTAGTTTTGTAAATTTGTAGATAATGGCTCTCACTGTGGTTCACTGGAGTCCCAAAGCCTTAGAAATGACTTTGTAACCTTTCCAAGACCTTTCAGTGACTTTTTAAATTAGATCGTGGCATGATGTGTTGCTTTCTGAGATCTTTTAGGCAGTTTCACTTTGTCAGGCAGTTTCTCTTTACGTGACTTCTTGATTCGACAGGTCTGGCAGCAATCAGGCCTGGGTGTGACTGGTGAAATTAAACTCAGCTTTCCAAAGAAATGTGGTTTATCATTTACCGTTCACTGTTAATTCATGATTTAACAAGGGAGAGAATTAGTTTTTCCACACAGTGCCAGGTAGGTTTGGATAGTATTTTTTTCCTTTAATAAAAAAATAATCATCATTTAAAAAACACATTTTTGTTTACTTGGGTTGTCTTTCTCTAATATTACATTTTTTTTGTGATCTGAAACAACAAGTGTGAGAAATATACAAAAAGACTAAGAAACCAGGAAGGGGCCAAATACTTTTTAACCACACTGTACATGAAGTTTAAAGAGCTGGCAACAGCGAGAGGTAAACTGGGGCAAGATTATATCTTGCTGTATATGATTACTTCTTGGAAATGTTTCTGTATGATAATATCTTAACTTGACATACACTGACGTTTAGTAAATCTGCATAATCGGACTGAGCGCAGCCCCCTACTGTTTAAGGTTTCCTGTTTCTGACAAGGGAGACTGCAAGCAAACAAGCAGGCCATACATGCATGAATGCAAATAAACACTGCCGTGTCACACGTGATTGGAAACATTTGTAAAACTGTCCATACTGTAATTAGACAAATACATAAAATTATTATTTTTTATTCTCACACAAAAGCTCCGATTTTTAACCCACAGGTGTTTCTTTTCTAAAGGATTACACTGAGGAAAGCTACAGACTGCACTCGATCCTTTTTTGCTACCATAAAAAATGAAAGCTGTACAAAGTTTAGGCCATACATTTTTGAAGAATGAAACATGTTTATGAATTTTGCATCTCATAAACAGCACATTGGCTTTTATTTGACATGTCTAAGAATTTTACTTCTTTTTTATAAACAACCCTCCATTTGATATCTGATATTTTTTAATGGCCAAGTCAGTCAGCTGATCTCAAACTAACAGAGGATACTTTTCCAATATTGAATACACATTTCAATGCAGAAAAGAAACACAAACAAGCAGCAGCTGAAGGAGGCTGCAGTAAAGGCCTGGCAGAGCATCTTTAGGTAGG
>VOQK01021108.1:14086-27443 GCA_015052645.1 Benitochromis conjunctus
TGTCAATGTCCTCTTGTCAAACATGTGAAGAACGGCAAAACGATGAATGCAAGATGGCTAAAGTTCCTACTAACTTCAAGCACTGAAGAGCAAAAAAAATTAGCCAAAAAGAAAGAAGTAACAACTCTATAATAAGATTGAGCTTCTTCAAAGAGTTGTTATCGCTCGTATAACATGGAAGTCCCTGAATTTTTTGTGCGTTTTGAGACTAATCGCCATGCAAATGCTAGCATAAACCTTACAGCATAGTAATTAGCACTAAACTGAAGTATAGCTGAGTCTAATAAAATGTTATTATTTGCTGTTAAGGATAATTAAAGTTATTAGAATGAATTAAAATCGAGGCTTTAATGTCAGTTTCATAGCAATCCATCCAATCCTGCCAAAACATCAAAATAAAAATAAAAGTGTCAACCTCAGATTTTGTTCTCAACGCCAAAAACTGACTTTAAAGAATTATATTTTTACACAAAATATCACATAGGGGACCTGTGTGATATGTTGTAATTTGTGCAGTAAGCTATAATAAAGTGTTATTCGCCTTATTTCCACTTTCAGTATTTGAAAAACACAGATGATTTGCATGCTCTAAATGATCAACATTCTCTGAGCTAGTATTGACAGATGGCTCATGTTTTTTCAGATCATTAAACTTTTTCTTTTTCAGTGAACATGTGCGGTGGTGGTTGCGAACCAGTTGTTGTAAGCTGATTGTTAAGCATGCCGAGTATTAAATATTGATGTAGAAACTATAGGAATTGATAGAAACAGGTCCAAATGATTTTAACAGAAAACCACTTTAGTCGTGGTTTTATGAATTAAACTGGTAGCACGGTGGCAGATCGCTGGGCTGGCAGGGTCACATAACAGATTCTGGCAATTCCTGTCTAAACCAAATCATACAAGTTTAATGTTGTATGTTGCCAAGGGCTACCATGTATAATTAAGGTGTTTCTGTGGGTCCCCCACCCACTCCAAAAATACCCAGTACCTGGTGGACAGATAGGTATTTAGGAGGAAAGGGTGTTTTTGACTCATCTGTAAAAAATGGAAATGAGTACTGATAGAAGGCAAACAATGATAGAATAGAATAGAATAGAATAAAACTTTATTATCCCACGAATGAGAAATTCGGGTGTTACACAGCTCTTATAGCAAGGGGAACATAAGTATAGAGGGGGGGAGGGGGGGGGGTACACAAAGTGGTCTTATATGTTTATATATGATAAACACATTGGAAATAAACTACAGTTTGTATGTGGTCAGATAACAGATTTTTAACATGTATATAGTGGTATTCAAAGCTTTAAGAATTTCTGTGCTCTTTAAGAAGTCATTGTCCCAGTATTACTCTATGGTTACTATATCAGAGTAGCAGAGGCGACCTTGATGATTCTGCCACTCTGCAAAATCCAGTGACGATGGGGGCCATTCCAGCACATCAATTATGTGAAGCATTTGTTGAGGTAATGTGCTGCACGCAAGGCAATGGATGGGGGTGGACAAGACCTGCTGCACTATTCATGTCACCATCTGCTCCCTTTCACAAAGTCTTGCTCTACAGGTCTGTGGGCTCTAGAATCAGGCTTGGAGCCACTGCACAAACATGTGATTTAGACCAGCCAGTACTGTTGCCCTCATTGTTTTGGTGTCAGCTATACTACTGCAATACAAACACTCAGGAAGAACACCTAAGTGTGGGAATCTGCTGGAATAGGGAGAAAAAGGAGTTAACTTATACAGCAGGAGACTTCCATAGAATTAACTACAAAGAAGGGCCAAAAGGGTCATAATGTAAGTTCCCAAAGCCAATACAAGAAATATGTATAGTACAGAAAAAGACCTGATTTCTTCTTGTAATTAATTGGCAATGACCAAATGTCTGTTGAGTTAATTCAGTGTTAAATTTTAATATAAGTCTTGTCTTATGGCAACATGACTCAGGAAGCTGCTGACCATATTTGTTGTGGAGATGATTAGGACCTGGCAATGGCTTAATTGAAAGCCTTCGTTTGCACTTCCCTGAGTATGTTTGTAAAGTAAATCCATGCTCTGATTAAACGTAATAGCCACGATGAGTATCTATGAGCCAGGGCTATTTAATCTGATGGAGGCATCTTATCAGTATGCAAATTGAACAGCTCACTTTGCTCATTATATTAAATGAGCCATGACTGAATGAGTTTGTCTCAATTATTTCAAAGTTGTGCTGGGCGCCTTTTTCACGTAGTGGTATTTTAGCTTCATATTAGAGTTTCAGTCTAAAACTCAGGGCTAAATAGGGCTTGTCAGACTCTACATTTGGGATGCCTGGGGTACAGACCACACACACATACATGCACCACGCAGACTAAATATTGGCCACCCTGTGGGGTGTCAGCTATAAAAGATGACTTAGCTAGGCAATGATATCATTAAAGACTAAAGCAGAAAATGCATGAGGACACAAAAGGCCAACCTTCACATTGCTCTGTGTGCTGCTGCATAATCTGTTGGTGGGGGGTATGAATAAGCTCGCTGCAAGGACGGCAAAGGTGTTGGAAAAGGGTAACTGTGACACACATCCATGTACTAATGGATATTATAGATTTAAAGCAATAACTGGCAAGTGTTTTTGATTTCTTTGCACACAGAAAAATATTTGATCAATGAGATTCTGTATGGTTGAATTATTAAAGTATATTTGATGTAAAAAGAATATAATATTCATAAATTTATAAATAAAGACCTCTCTTATACAAGTACTGCACAAATATATTTAAGCATGCTTCTTAAAAATAAGCATGTTTAACTTTAATTGTATGATATGCTTATTACAGTTTAAATCATCATGTAGATGTCGGGCAAGAGCACCTATATGTCAGCAGTAATATCTCAGCAATGACAACATGAAACATTACCAATGAATGTATGCTTATTCAGTTCATTTATTTTTATTTTTTTATTGTTCAAATGTCTCATTGGGATTAAAATTTACATTTTTTAAAACAAAGGTGTTAGACAAAAATCATTTTTGCATTTTAAAGATAATAAAAATGTCATATCATGAAAACATGGTGTAAAGTGTATACAGTAAAAACAAAAATGTGATTCTCCTAAATTTATCTTATCAAGTATGAAAACGATATTTTAATTCAGTGCTTATATAGCTAAGTTTTAAAAAGGCTCAATATTGCCTATTGTCTTTTTCACAAGTAAGAATGTTGTAAAACATACCTGCTGAGATGTTTTTGGATCAAGTAATGAATGAATATAAAAAAGAACACTTGTATGCCATACATTTCATTGTTTTTATCTATATATTATTGTATTATCAAATAATATGGCATATTTGAATGTACACATTACCATTGTATGCTGATACTACACAGAAATATGGAATATCAGATATTAGCTGAGTACAATGATCCAGCAGTGACCAGAAAATGGTTGATTCAAGTGCTTGAGATCATTAGCTTTGATTAGTTTTCCACTAATCAGTGATTAGTGGAAAACACTGGTATTAATATCAAACCAATTCACATAATTGATCTCTTGCATGAATTAATACTACAGCAGGAGTGTAAACAAACACTGACAGTACACAATTATGCTGTTTTGTGTGTATTAAGTTTGTATGAACAAATGAGCAATGCCACTATATACCATTCACTTCTTTTACTTGGCCATTGACAGTGTATATAATTCATGTTCAATTTCTTTTATCAAGCATGGATATTTTTTTCATCTCGAGTAATTCTGCACTGCATTTCACGGAGTTATGAGATAAATCGCACAGAGAGCAAAATGTCTCCTGGACCTTTTCAATCTTGTTTTGGAAAACTTTGTCTGATAGTTTTTGCTTCAACACTGCCCCCAAGTGGTAGGAGGAAGAATAGAATTCGGTACCATGCTGCTCAGAGAAGCCTTTGTTTTCTTTTCACCACTGGAGAATTTGCTATTAAAACAGAAAATTTCAACTGAGCCCCTAAACTTAAGCAAAAGAGTAGAAACACAGAATGCTATTCAAAATCAAAATGTAGATTTGAATTTGTGTGATTTTGCTTTTTTTTTCTGATTTTAACATTGACATTGTTGAAAGTCTGTTTCATTTTCTTTATTAAAGTAAAAGATGGACGTCAAATACACTGTGTTTAATGTTCTCAGAGAGACCTGCATACTGTGGACCCAAAACTCAGCTGCTTCATCTTCAAGTTGATGACTGCCTTTCTCCTTGGGTGATGTGACAGGCAGGTCTGGTGCACCATATGAAATATAAAACAGGATGGGGACACCGCTGACAGCCATGTCACAAAGCATCAGTGAGGATGACAGCACCAAAGACCCTGGTCTACTATGCTGACAGCTCTGCAGCTAATCGGAAGGTACAGGTCCTTGCAGCTGCCGGACCAAAAGATGGAGAGTGGGTCAATAATTTAACAGTTGCAATATGTTGAGGCTAGTCTACCGCTAAGGTCGCCATATCCTTCTCCTGCACTCACTGTCTCACTGACATTTTGGCACATTTTGTGGACAAAGATTCATCACCTGCCGTGTAGGGCTTTACATTAAACAGCATGTCACAGGTTTCGAACTGGATTCTCATCCAGAGACTCTACTACCCCAGGTCGTACTCCTACCTTTGCCTGAGGTTACGTGGAAACTTTATACGTTATAAAAGTATAATTATTATGTATAATACTGATCTTTAGTACAATAACTAGAATGATTTTAGCATATTAATATCATGACTTTGCAGGTACATGACAACTATTTGTAAATGTTAATAAAGGGTAATGTGAGGGGAAAAAAATCTAAAGAATCAATATCTGATTGAAACAGTCAAATTCAAATAATGATATAGTTAGTGATTGTTTGACATCGATGTAACAATAACCACCACTTAGTGGAGTTTATAATTCATTTATGGAACATATGGTGTTGCCAGTGGAGGTGTACTGGAGCTCATCTGATGTGGCTGTGGGGGTAACACTGCATGTTGTGTGAAACTTGACAGCCATTATATTAAACTTTAGTGTCATTAAATACATTTTGTAAACTGAGAAGTTGTTTAAGTGACCTTACTCTTGAAATAAGAAAAATAATCTTAGTCTTATTCTGGAATTTCAACCAAACCATTGTCATACCCTGTAACTGGTAAATAAAGCTCAAGATGAGCTGAAATATCCTTTTAAGGAAAAGTTGGACATATTTTCCTAGAATGAGCTTTATTGTTAAGAATATGTTATCTTTTAGACAAAAAATAAGAAAAAATGTCCATAAACAAGTTTTTTTTTAACTTTCTGAAAAATAATTTTTTGCAGTGTGGTAACTACTCCTTTGTTAGGCTGCAAACAATGTAACACTTTTATATGTCAGGAGAATTAAGATATGCAAAATATAATGAAATATAATATAATATAATATATAACATACGTAATTTGAAAAGTGGTTTCACTGTCTATATATTGTAAAGTCACCACTTAAAAATTACATTTGCATATTTTATACTGTATAAATTACTCAGTTCCATGCATTGGCTCGTTTTATTTAAAATCTTCAAGAATTCTGCATTTTCTGTGCTTAGGTGCCCTGTTGCCATAGCAACCAGGGTGAACCAAATTTTCCGGCAGGTATCACCTTTGCCGGGATTAAAGTGTCACTGGTCCATATCTGCTGACTGGAACAGTAACTCAACTGGGAAGATGGCAATGGGTTGAAAGTGAGGGGAACAAGAGAGGTATGTATTATTGTAGGGTCTACCTTACAATGTAAAGAGCCTTGAGGCGACTGTTGTTGTGATTTGGTGCTATATAAATAAAATTGAATTGACGTGAGATGGAGAAAGTAAGAATGTAGGGCCAACTCACTGGCCCTCTAGGACCTGGAGCTGCCCTAATGAGAGATGCCACGAGTGATCTGTAAACACTTTCTGTCAGTGATTCCTGGAATACTGTTTACATGTGTTAAAACCACAACTGGCATAGAAAGGATATTTGGGCCAGGATTTGGAAGTCGTTGGCCTTCTGTGGGGCGTCGGAAAGCTTTTGAATGATCACCTAATATGATGAGAAATCCGCTGTGATGCTAGTGATAGTCTAAGCTCTCTTACCCATCTGTAAAAGTTGGTTCTGGCCTTAAATTACTGCAGCAACTTATCAGAGATGTGAGGAGTGCAAATTCCTCTTCGGAGTGCGAAGAGGAGTGACAATATTCTGGACAAAGTTTATTCTAACATCAAAATGGGCTACAGGGCCAGACCTCTACCACATCTGGGCCAGTCAGACCGTTTGTCACTGTTTTTAATTCCTGCATATGCCCCCCTCAAGAAAACTGCTCCCACCATCACAAAGACTGTTAACATATGGCCAGAGGGCGCCCTGATTTTTGAACATCAGCGCCTGGAAATGTTCAGTGTTCTCTGTTACATTAAACACTGCATAGACACCATCACAGTGGACAAGTGTATCCGGGCCTATCCCAACCAAAAGCCCTGGATAACCCTGAAGGTCCAGAAGCTGCTGAAGGAGAGGAATATCGCTTTCAGGTTCGGCAACAGGGACCACTACACCATGGCCCGAGCCAACCTGAAGAGAGGCATCAGGGAGGCCAAGGGGGACTATAGGAGGAGGATTGAGGACCATTTGGAGAGTAACAATAGCCTTTTTGGCCAAAAACACAGAACCAGTTGCTGAAGACCAGAGGGAGTTGTCAGGCTGAAATGCTTGGTTAGCCTGTGGGACTCGAGAGGCAGCTGACAGGTAAAGACAGGCCAAGCACAATGCTGCTCTGGCATGGATGAAGCAAAAATTGGGTGTGGGGAGAGACCATGGAACAGGAATTTTGGTCAGCCTGAAAGTGGTTCTAGCAAACCGTCAGACAACGAGGAGGAAGAAGTATTCCACACACACTGTTGACAGTGGCTGTGGGATGCTGCTGTCCTTGACTGAGGATACAGTAAGGCAGTGGTAGGAACACTTTGAGGATCTCCTCAGTCCCATATTGACACTGTCTATCATGGAAGCAATGCAGAGTATGGGAAGGAAGAGGGATTACTCACCAATCACTGCTTTTAAAGTCACTAATTATACAACTGCACAGTGGCAGGGCCCCTAGGATGAATCAGATTTGCCTTGAGTTCCTGAAAGCTCCTAATGTTGTAGGGCTGTCCTGACTGACATGTCTCTGCAAAGTTGCATTGAAGTCTGAAGCACTGGCAGACTGGGGTGGTGGTGGGGTGGTGGTTTCCCTGTTTAAGAAGGGGGACCAGAGGGTGTGCATCAACTATAGGGGGATCATACTCTTCAGCTTCCTCAGGAAAACCCCTGCTGGAGATGAGAGTCAGTCCATTAGTTGCAGCTCAGATTTAGGAGGAACAATGCAGTTTTCAGGAGGAACAATGGAACACTGGACCAGCACTTTATCCTCTCAAGGATATTCAAGGGTGCATGTGAGTTTGCCCAGCCAGTCTACATGTGTAAGACATTCCACTGGGACCCTCAGGGTGTCCTGTGGGGGTGCTTTGAGGCCATTCAGTCCCTGTACAACTGCAGCAAGAGCATGGTTCATATTCCCAGGAGTAAACTTGTTCTTGGTGGGTGTTGGACTCCGCCAAGTGGTGGAGGGTCTCCAGTTGGCCTTAGGAGTTTATCTTTGCTTTTTTGCTGATGATGTGGTTCTGTTAGCTTCATCAGGTGGTGACCTCCAGCTTTCACTGGAGCAGTTTGCAGCCAAGTGAGAAGGGGTGGGAATGCAAATTAGCACCTCCAAGTCTGACACCATGGTTCTCAGCCAGAAAAGGGTGGAGTGCCCAGTCTGGATCAGGAACAAGTTACTGCCCAGCGTCTTGTTCAGAAATGCAGGGAGAGCTAAGCAGATAAGCAGACTAGGATATGTGGAAGAGAATGGATGAATGGATGGATGGACAATGACTTTAGAATGACATTTGAGACATGCCACTTTTTGTGCAAATGGCAATTTGACTGTGTAGTTCCATTATGCTTTTGTAAAAAACTTTATTAAGAGATGGAAAGATTTTTTTCAAGCATATCTGTTCAACACATGTTCCTTTAAGTTCCAGGTAGATAGACAGACCTAACTCTTCACAAACTTGGAGACTAGGTCGTTGTAGAAATTATTTATATGAGCTTTTAGATAAGATGCTGAGGTTTCTGTGCAAAGCACACAATATTTCAATATTTGCATTAAAGACGCCACAGAGGGTTAAAATGCAGTTCACCCCCTTTTCTCTCGGTACCGGGGGCTTTGGGGCTCAAGAGGATATGATACAAAGCAGCTCACACACAAGAAAACATGAATTTGGAAACTAGTAAAACAGGACACCCAGTAGATGATAAGTCATCAATAATCAGTACTGGATAGTGTAGTTAAGCCTAAAATGATGAAATATGAAGCGGTGGGACTGCAATTTAGATGTATTTAGATGTTAGTCTGTAACTTAAATGTAAAAATAATATTATGTCAAATATGACAAAAAAACATCTTCAAATTTTTAAATAAGCTTTATTTGAATTTGAAAGATTCATTTGAAGTAATAATTCATGGATTTACAGCTTAGAATCTGCATGGATAGCAATGAAGGGATCCTCATCTTTGCCGCTGATCGAGAAGCTGGCTTGGCCATCACCACCAACATTGACCTGCTTCCCAGTGCACCCGCTTCCTTCTTTCTGGCCAGAAATGACGTCACAGTAGGTTCCACCAGGCATGCCTGTGTTTAGGGTGGCATTCAGGTCCCTGAAATGGAAAAAAATAAAGATCAACCTAATGTTAAAGCCACAACATTGCTACAATTAAACTGCATTCCCTTCTCATATTTATTCTGCTTTCCAGACAATACAGCAAACGTAAAGCAGTATAAAAGCACTTGGCCAAAGGAAGGCATATATGGTAAAAAGAAATGTAAGAAAAGAGAGGTGATGTTAATTCTTCTCAGTCTCTGTTGAGAGAGTTTTGCTGACTCGGCAGTCCAACCTGTTACCAAAATAATAAGCCCCTGAGAAACGAGGAAAAATGAATCTTCCCATTTGACTGTTTTTGTGATTTCCTGCCTCTTTGGAGGTAAAAAGAGGCCAACCAAACATATGAGATATTAATGGAAAGCCCATGAGTCCTCTATTTAGCACATCAGGACTTATTAGGATAGCTCAAATAAGTCAAAAGATATAGACAAGAAAAAAAAGTCCATTACAGAGGACAAAAATGAGTAGGCTGGTTCATTTCCAGATGTCTTTTGTGGATTATACAATAATAATATATATCATATAATAAAAATTATATTAAAAGTTTTATCGTTGTTATTATTAGTAGTATTTTTTTTACAAATACAATTAATAGTGCGCTTTATAAAAGTTTTCCATTTCTAATGAAAAAAAATATTTGCTTGAAGAAGTACAGACATTTGTTTGAATAAGCTTTTTTGTAGAATAAGTTTAATGTGGAAATTGTAAATGTTTTTGGTGGATTACGGTCGTATTAGCTATATTATAGCTAATAGTGCACAAGCAGTCTCTTTCTCAAACGTTTAGGCAAATGTTTTATTTTAATGGTAAAATTTTTCATTATGTGAATCGATATAGTATTAGCAAGCTGTGACACAAACAAAGAGAACAAAATCCTTACCCATCTTCATTGTTAAAAACGATGAAACCACGACTACCACGCCCAAAGGCAACCTGGTTGCCCTGGTTGTCCCACCAGTTGGATAGAGGCTGTCCATTGACCACATTACGGAAAATGACCATGTTACTAGACAGGAGATAGGACAAATTACAATCATAACACATGATGTGTATAGTTTTGATGGTCCAGCTGACAAAGCAGAACTATATGACATTGCACCAGGTCAGTGTGCTTCCTCCTGATTTCTGTGGACTTACGTGATCTGACGCCATCTATGCTCACAAACCCATCCATCCCCACAGGTCTGGTCAGGATTGATAGGAACAGGCTTGGTTGACCCATCACCGTTGCTGGGGGGTCCAATCCAGTCATTCTGATCCTGTAACACAAGCATTGATGAATGTAGTCAACAAAAAAGTTTCTAATAGACACTAAATATTGCATTATTTTTTTACGAGTGAACATACTTGTCCGTTTACAATGTTGCGGTCCCAGCGATAGCTAGACATGACCCTAGTTACACCGTAAGGGTGGGCAAGCATGAAACCAACAGCCATCTTGTAGAGTCTGGGGTCCCAGAATGTAAGGATGGCTGCACCGCCAGCACCATGGCCTCTCTGGTTATCATGGTTGTCAACAAAGGCGAGAGCATTCCCGTCAGCCATGAAACCCCATCCTTCTCCCCAATTCCTGAATACATCAAAACAAATTAGAAATGTATTTATTATTATATTATTATAGCTGATCTTTACTTTCTCTGTTATATCTAAAAAAAAACGTTTCTATTAAATAATGTAATATTTCATTTAGGTACACCAGTAGAAACAACACATACTTAGTGTAGGAGAGCTTCTGGTTGTTCCACTTTCTGAAGACCTCTCCCAGTTGGGCACCATATTTAAACTCAGTCACTCTTCCAAGGCTGACGTACTCATTAGATGTAATGGGCTCACCTCCGAGATCAATTACCTGGAGTGAAAAGATAAAAATTCAAACCATAAAAAGTTGACTCAGTTCAAAATGTACACCAGGCTTTGATTCTGTAGCATGTTGTTCAACTGCAGGTGTTTTGGTAAGAACATGCTACTATGTCTAAATGATGTCTGCTACTACTTTAATCTTCAATGTTTTATACTATTATGTGCTTTTGTTTTGCTTGCCAAATAATAGTTACTTTAATGTTAATGTATTCTCCTTGAATGTTTGTATTTGTATATGCTGTTATTCCATCCTGTCTGATGGCTGCTGTAGATACAGTTTGCCCAGAAAACCTACCTCCTGATAGATGAAAGGTCTGGAGCCACCAGAGAACCACTGGGTGTTAAGATTGTTCAGACTACTATAGACAGCATTCAGATCACCAGGCCACATGTGTTTGCAGGCATCCACTCTGAATCCAGCCACGCCCATGTCAATCAGCTTGTTCATGTACTCGGCCACTTTGCCCCTAACATAATCTTTCTCCAGGGCAAGATCCAGCAGACCCACCAGACGGCAGTCACGTACCTAAAGCAGTTAATATTTATTCAGATTGTGGAGCTAAGAAGCAAGATATTGTCCACACAAATTTGCACTTCTTTCTATTTCAAGGTGCTAATGAAAATAAAATACTAGACACTGCTGAAAAGCTGAAGAATAAAACAAATTAGATCCCAGTCCACACTGGACTGGGATCTAATTTGATAAAAAAGTAAAAGGAATACAAATCACTGACTGACTACCAATATGGGATCAGAGTACATAAGTCAATCTCAATAGCATTTAAGTAACTCATAGGACATATAGGCAATTCAATTAACAGCAAGGAATATGCTGTGTCTAAAACTATAGAGTATACCATTAGAATATTTGATAATAGACAAAAATATAAAATACATGCCTTAACATTTCACAATTTATTTGATCTTAATACTGTTTGCTATTATAGCTTCTGTCTTTCTGGCTTTGGTCAGTACTTTTTGGTTTTTCATTGTTCTTTTCAAAAAAACTGTCAGTAAAGACCAAAATGAAAATGTTGTCCTAACAGTATGTGTATTTTAAGACTTATCTTACAAATAAATTCTTTTCATTCAACTTTTCATTATTTATCATGCTACACTATATCACGTGATACACTCTATATGACAAAAGTTAACAACAGGGATGGTACTTGCTGTTTTTATAATTATATAGATGATGGTCAGGTCCTAATGTCATATTTAAACAACTCAAGTCATCACTTAAAAGAGTAAACTTTCAAAACAGGGAAAAACTTTCATTGGTCTGTGTGACATTTCTTACCTGATATATATCACCATAGTTTTCAATTTCACCACTCCCAGTCTTGCATTTTTGGTCATTGAAGTCCAAGTTGGAATACGGGACAGTGGGGAAATCTTCTTTGCCAGCGTCAAAATAGCTTCCACATGCAGAGTGGGTTCCAGCTCCACCACCGGATCCACACATGTGGTTGATAACAGCATCCACGTAGACGTTAACCTGTTGGGAATATACATTATTAAGGCTGCAGCTCTACAAATCAAGTTCTCCTCCTAGTCAATTGTATTGATTTTCTTTGCATGCTAATTTGAAATCGTTCTAATCTGTTAAATTTTTGATCTTGATAAATTTATCATAAACTGCCAGCAGCAGTTTTTATAATGTTGTTCCAAACAGTGTGATTAACAGAATCTTGTATTTGCTTGTTGTTCTGTATGAGGCTGCAGAGATCTGTCAGAAGGAAAAGTCTGATGTCTGTAATGCTTATCATTAAATGAAAACTGTAATTTAGTTTACCCCAACGTTGTTGCAGCGGGTGATCATGTCGTTCAGTTCTGCCTCATTGCCAGACCTTGAGCAGAGGTTGTAGCCGATTGGCTGGTATCTCTGCCACCAGGGCCTAAAGGGATCGTTCACCAGAATGTGTTCATTTGGAGGAGAGATCTGAGGAGCACAAAGGGGGAAAAAACCCAACATGGTTTAATTATATTAAAAGAAATTATGCGCCTTGGGTCAAGTGTTGTTGTGATCTAGTGCTACAGTCAGCACTTCTTTATGAAAAAAAAAATGTCAGTACTAGTGAGTCAAAAACAAGTTCATGAAAATTAAAGTTTAGACATAATACTAATGAGAATTAGAATAAAATGAGTCGTTTCATAATTTGATAATATAGAGATTTGATAATGTAGCCTATTAGGCAAATCCTGTGAATATACCACGCCACCAAAACTGGTAGGCTGCATTTTATGTAAATGAAAATAAACAATTAAAATCACTGCAATAAATTCATGTTTTTAGAGACGGCACACTGGACTTCTGTGAGAAGTTAGAAATAATCAAGCATAACGTTCAACCACTAAAACTTGTTTGGTGTTCAGCAACGCAAATAAATAACTGTAATTTGGCATTTTATTCATGAAATTAAATGGCGCTTTTTCTCAGCTCCTCTTTAAAACTCTGGAATTGAAAATTCATGTACAAAAAAATTAATTATATGAACTTTAATAATATAATTTGGATTTCACCTAAGTGTACTGATGGATTAACCATTACAGAAATAATAAACACACACAACACATGCATGTGTCTGTGTATGAAACAGGAAACGAAAGCATTGCCCAGTGTGTCTCTATAAGGTACACACAATGCTCAGCTATACATACCTGAACTCCACCAAAGCCTTTGGGACCCAAGAAGCGTTCACACTCTTGAGCAATGTCAGCCCAGCGCCACTCAAACAGGTGGACGATGGCTGTCC
>VOQK01021116.1:1646-11866 GCA_015052645.1 Benitochromis conjunctus
GGCGGCTACTTCCATGCCCTGCTAGCTCCTGGGGGTCACAGTATTGAAGCAGTCGCTGAAGGCTACCAGCGCCAGCGTCAGAAGGTACTCTGTTCAATAGAATTTACTTGCTCGCAGGAAGAATAATATAATAGTTTACTGCCTTAACTAAAATCACTTTCTTTATTGGGATATAATAATAATAATAATAATAATAATAATAATAATGTGTGATTCAAAATATTATCAACAACTGAATCTTATCCCATCTAAGATGGCGTGCAAAGACACAGCATCCAAAAAGTCAGCCAAAAAAAAAAATCAAGCAATGATGTAATCAAAAGCAACTAGACTTTGTGATATTTCCAGTGCTTACAATCTTAATTTATGGTCTGCAATATTAAATATAATCATTGTCCAAACTATGCCACCCCTCCCTGAATGTGGTTCTGCTGGAGGTTTCTTCCTGATGAGTTTTTCCTTCCCACTGTGCCCAAGCACTTGCTCATAGGTGGTCATCTCATTGTTGAGGTTTTCTCTACATTATTGTAGGGCCTTTACCTTACCATATAAAGTGCCTCAAGTTGACTGTTGCTGCGATTTGGCATTATATAAATAAAACTGAATTAATTTGAAGTTAAACCACAGTTATTCAAAGAACAGGCTGGGGGCAGGGTGCTCAGTCACAGTTGGTCTTGAACTGTAAACTAGTGAATCAGAGTGAATTTCCATTATGGTTAGTGTGGAAAAATATATGAAAATAATGGCATATCCCTTTTTAGGTTAGTATTCATTGAAACTGAGAAATTAGTTCAAATAATGAGGGACACACAAGTCAAGGCCAGGTTTTAGGTTTTGGTAGGCACTGATTACATCTGGCCTGATTGTAACATATACTCTGCTGTACACACGCACACAAGGTAATAATTTGTTGTTCAGAGGTTTATCATGAGGAGCTTCATTTAAAAAATTAGAAGCTTTACTTTACCATTACTACAGTCATCCCACGCAAGGATTGCAGACGGACAAAATGAAGCAACATAAAGACACATAAATAAGAATAACTCTACTACTACAGGTCTCATTTATGGTCTATATCTATGCAAGGTGTGGGGCGTAACAGACAAAATCTCTCCATCACCTCCAACTTTCCCTTTGGATGCTCTGCTATTTGAAGCATGGGGTAGGCCAGTTCTCTAAACAGATGTTCCTTGATGGTGTGTCCGAGCTCCAAACTGTAGACTGCAAGCTTCCTGCAAGGCTTAAAGAGCAAGGGGTCCACCACTGAGTGATAAATCTGCTGGTAGTCTTGAACTGTGAAACCGTGGATCATGAGCTCGTCTCTGGAGTTTTGCTCTTCAGTAGTGATAACTCTGTTGCTGCGTGGCAGGTCTAAAAGATCTGGAAGAGCGGCTGCATTCCTTATGTATCTGTCATCCAAGGGTTTCTTGTGGTCCATTTCTTTTTGCTCCCACCCAAGGTGAAAATCATAACCTGGAGCCAGCAAGTATTTTCTCTCCTTAATCGTCTCCCCATATTTCTTAGGACATCTAATACTCTGCCTTAGACCATAGGGACGCATCTTATACTTCTGGAAAGAAGAGTGGTGTTAGTTTTGGTTGTGCCCTTTGAGGTTCTTTTGTGTGTTTATCATATAATGCAACAAAAATGTACTGTTACTGGGGGGGAAAGAAACCATTAAGGTACTTACCCTTTGGTGAACAGTCTTTGTGAGCATTTTCAGTCAGCATCACTAAATAAGGTCTGAAAATGTGGTTTGAATCCTTAATTCCTCAACTATAAGTACAGCTTCCCCATTTTTCTTTACACTGGAATGTGAAATCGCTTCTTTACTGTTGAAAAGAATCGAGCAGGTTGCAAAACGTAAGTCCCGAGATTCTTGTAATTTACCTCTGGGGTGAGTAAATTTAGATTTTTATGAGCTAGCACTTTTTCAGACATCATACACAACCTGCACCAGATTATACAAAGCAGGCGCACCTGCGAGTGGCTCTTGCTGATTAGATAGTTAACAAGCCCAACTTTTCTAAGGAGCTTCAGCAGAGTGCTAAAAACACTTTAATAAAAGGACCAAAACCCCAATGAAACTTTGAGTTTCACATGCTTCAAATATCTTTGGAGTTGTTTGTGAAATACTAGAAATTTATTTGAAGAGCCTTGATCGACATGACCATCGACCACCTTTCTTTTTTTTCTTTTTTTTTTCTTTCTTTTTTTTTTTAAGAGGCCTCTGATGATTACAGGAGAGAAGTGAGTCTCTCCTGACAACTTTCAGCTATCTAACTTTTAAATATTTCTGCTATCTTCTAGGTCGTGGTATCTTCCATTGAAGCTGCTAACTCCATCATTATAGAGTTTGACATGGACAACAACATCTTTGGCCTTCCCAGAGAGTTCGTTGTGGCCAGTGCAGGTAAGCATGTTTTATAATACAGCTTTTTGTCACCTGCTGAACTGACGTCACATAAATTTTGCTCTTTATTCATGAACAAGATAGATTTTCAGTGTTTCAGTAGATTATATACTTCATATTAAGTCTTAACGGTGCTAAAATCCACTGGCAGTGACTATAGATCTCAGCTCTTTTGAGCAAGAGAGTAACTTTATTACATTTAAAACAAAGTGTGCACAATGATAAGTCATGCGTGCATATTCTATTCCTCCCCACAGCCGCCACCATGACAGCACTGGTGGTGACAGCGTGCATCATCTGGTGCGTGTGTGCCGCTAAATCTAATCGCCAAAAAGATGGCTTCCACCGTTTGCGCCAACACAGAGACGATTATGACGACGAGGTCCGGCTCACCTCTATGGGCTCCAAGAAGTCCCTGCTTGCCCATGAGTTTCAGGATGAAAGCGAAAGCGATGAGGAGACGTTGTATGCCAACAAAATCTGAGGAACACAACACCAGTTTGTTTGCTCACTGTTGTATTTTGAGCTCAGCCCCCTTCTCACTTGTCTCCCAAAGATCAAACCTTGAACTTGACCTTTGTCTCTCTTTATGGCCAATATGAGACAGTTTCTGTTACACCAGTATATTCTGAGGACTCTCTCCCTGCCATGCTGTTAGTGTCTGGACTGCAGGGCCTGCTTTTTTTTCTTTCTCCCTGCAGGTATCTGACTTGTTAAACATATGGAGCGAGGAAGAAATTAACAAAAGGAGGGTGGAGAAAGCGGTTCACTCCACCTTTGTCTTCATCCAGCGCTTATAGCAGCTTCTTCTATTTTTATTTTTTTTTCCCTGAGCCATCCAAGAATCCTCCAAGACGACCGCACGTCCTGCCCGGCTGAGACGCCAAGCCGAAATGTCCAAATGAACTTTAGATAAAAGTGCGTTATTTTCCTTGTTTCTCCTCACTGATGTCTGTCACCTCCATGTATTTCCTTTTAAAACTACTTTGAAATAGAAAGTATGTTATTTTTCTGTGTCCGAGCCTTTGGGAGACTGAATCCAGTTCTGTGCCTTGGCTTCTATAAAGTTTACAGTCCCAGTCAGGCTGTAATGTGTGGCAGAAAGTAACATACTGGAAATATAATACCATAATACTGGAATTTGATCCATCCTATACTCAGGTGGTGTGAGAATAAAAAAAAATATCCCTTCCAAAGACGAGTCTGATCACTGACCTGGATTCGGTAGTTTTGTATTTTTGCAGCGAGTCAGTGTTTTGGATAGACTTGCTTTGGGAGCAAGCATGTTCAAACTATCAGGGAGAATGTTACCAGACTTGAAGGAAATGTTTACCAGCAAGTGGAGTGTGGATTGCAGGGTGGGGGCTGATGTGGGGAGGGACTTGCACAAATTGGAAAGTAAGAATCGTCCTTAATTTCTGGCCACGAATAACAATTGATCTTGAAATCTGCAATCATAAAAAAGAATGTATTTTTATTTCCTTTTTGTTTTAACAATAAGTTTGATTGTAAGAAAATGTATCTGTATATGTAAAGTTACTACTTTTTGTGGCTGGCTAAATATTTTGATCACAGAATGAAAACCAAGTTTGTCCATTCATGACTGTCTAAAACACACATACCACACCATATAAAGGTTTTATAATTTTATATCTTTCCTGACTTATTTTAAATTGCAGTGATTGAGTTAATTATGAGATTGGTTGAAGTGTTTTGTGTTGGTAGTCCATCAGAGACCCTTTTGTCACTGTGTGAGGAATAGTGACAGCTGGGATAAGCTCCAGTCCCAACAGGATGATTTCAAATCACTGCGCTGGATCGTTGATCTGTAAAGTATCTCTTGGGTTGGAAATTCACTCTGTGATTTCTTCACATGGCAGTAGTTTGAAGCAATACATGTGTATTCTCTAAAGAATTTGCCTTGATTTTCAGTTTGAGAAGAGATTTCTTGACATCTGTGTAGGGAGATACTTTTGTACATTATTTTTTCTTAAAGCGTGTGTGTGTGTGAGAGACTTTTTTTGAAGTTGAGTGCGTGCCACAGTTGGGCAGTTTGGTGTGAACATTTTATATGAACTGGAATCAACTGTAAATAGTGTTGGCAATTGTAAAAGGGGGAAGGTGCATCTCATGTTAACCATGAATCCACACGCAACAAAACATTTAAAATCCTCTTTGTGATGTGCACAAAAACTCACAGAACACAATCAAATAAAACTTCTCACAACACATGTCGCTTTTGTGTTCACTTGTATGATAAAGTAACAGCAACTTTAATTATTAGGCAGTTTTTGCACTAAATTGGGAAGAAAGTGGGGATTTTTCACTTGTTAGGCAAATTGCTATGTCGAGGACCTTAAAAACAGCCAAAAATGAATGAGAGAATTTATTTCCCAGATATCTGCACATGGTGGTAACTTGTACTGATGGAAAGCGAGGTAGATGCTCAGGTAAATGGACAGGCTGTTGGAAACTTGGCTTCCTACCTGCTCAAAACATATAAAGTGTAATCCCAGCAAATGTATCGCTTGAAATAATATAGTATCAGGTTATTTGTCAATAATTATCTCGGATTTACAAAATAAAACAAGTAAATGTGTCCTGATGTACTGAACTAAACTAAAGTAAATGTTTATCTTAGTAGTTTTACTGTAAATGTAAACAAATATATATAACATAAAAACACTGAGTTTAACCACAGACTACTTTAACATCCTCATCCTTTCTATGGTTTTTCACGATTGACAGCAGCGCTTCTATAAAGGTGTCACATTTACCATTAAACTGTTGTTGTAGAGGTCCCAGCTGGTCTCTAGGTGACGCTGTATTGTAACTGATTGGCTTATACCGTCGCGCGATACGTCCTGTACGTCTTCTGCTGACGCGTGACACCACCCGGATTTTGGTGACGTCGCAGAACAACAAAGATGGCAGGAATAGGAAGCAGCACGTACTGGGAAGGTAAGGCAACCAGTTTACAGCAAACAGTATTATAACAGCAGTTGTTACCGTTTTCATAATATCAGCAATTAATTTGGCCCTGTCACACCGCCTCTGGCGCTTAGAAACACGGATTAAAAACATACATGTCTCTACAATAACAAGTTAGCTCCCAACAAGCTAGCGAACTCGTCGCTGTGTAAGTTAAGTTAACGCTGTTCCTTAGGTGGTTTAAGCCGTGTCGTTGATCTAAACGGCTTATCAGCCTGGTACATCGAGAGTGTCAGCTGCTTCGTTAATTGTCGGCGGTGAGCATATAGCGTTTTCACATTTTTTCCCCTCGGTTAATGTAGAGCTCAAACAATGAGTGTTGTTGCTATAACGGTCCTGATGATGTTTGATGCAGAAAAATAAATGGCATATTTTTAAAAATGCATCCCCCCCTCAAAATGTGAATATTTCATTAAATTATAAAAATGAAAAGAGTTAGGCTGGAGTCTGTATCAGTTGTTACTGGATTAGAGGCGGGGTACTCCCTGGACAGGTCACAACTAAAACAACTAAATTGCTCATCGGACACTTCACCTTCGTAGTACCGTGTTAGACCCGCGTTTGCCTTCAGAACTCTTTTAATTCTTCGTGGCATAGATTCAGCAACGTGCTGGAAACATTCCTCAGATACTTTGGTCTATATTGACATGAAAACATCACACAGTTGGTGTCAATTTGTGAATCTTGTGAATCTCCCGAATCACCACATCCCAAAGGTGCTCTAAAAAGATCTGGGGCCTGTGGTAGCCATTTGAGTACAGTAAAGTCATCGTCATGTTCAGGAAACAAGTTTGACGTCATTTGAGGTTTGTGAAATGGCGTGTTATCCTGCTGGAAACAGCCATCAAAACTGTGGTTATAAAGGGATGGATATGGTCGGCAACAATACTCTGGTAGGCTGTGGCATTTAATTGATGCTCGGTTGGTGATAAGGGACCTGGTAATAGCCAACACACCATTACAACACCACCATCAGCTTGAGCTGTTGATTCAAGGCCGGATGGAGCCATGTTTTCCTGTTTTTTAGGATCTTGTTATTTTAATGTTGCAGCAGAAATCAAGACACATGTACCAGGCAACGTTTTTTCCAATCTTCTACTGTCCAACTTTGGTGAACCTCTGTGAATTGTAGTCTCACTACCCCGTTTTGTCCTTAGCTGTCAGGAATGACACCCAGTGTGCTTTAGCTCATCTGCTTTAAGGTTTCATGTATAGTGCATTCAGCGATGTTCTTCTCCATACCTTGTTTGTTACAAGTGTTTTTTTGTTTTTTTTAAGTAGTTCATGTTGCCTTCCTGTCAGCCTTAAGCAATCTGGCCATTCTGCTCTGTCTTCAACAAGGCGTTGTCTACCAGGGAATTGTTGCTCACTTGATATTTTATGTTTTCTATAATTTTCTATTACCCCTAGAAATGGTTATGTGGAAAAATCCTGTTAGATCATCAGTTGGTGAAATACTCAGACCACCCTATCTGGCATCAACAACCATGCCACGTTCAAAGTCACATAAATAACCTTTCTTGACACTTTGAACTTCAACAGGTTGTCTTGACTATTCCTACACGGCTAAATGCACTGAATTGTTGCCATTTCATTGTTGGATTATTATGACATTTGCTTTAATGAGCATCGGATGTGTGTATTAAACAAAGTGGCTGGAAAGTGTTTAATATATATTATTCCACTATATAGGTTTCAGTGTTCCATTTTTTGGATACATGCTGAGATAAAATATTTTTAATAGAAAGTGTTTTACTGAATTGTGTGCTTCTGTTACAGATCTGCGAAAGCAGGCCAGACAGTTGGAGAATGAACTTGACCTGAAGTTGGTCTCTTTCAGTAAGTTATGCACCAGCTACAGCAGCTCCAGAGATGGACGTCGAGGAGAAACGTAAGATTAAGTCTTCTCACGTCTCACCTGCAGAGTTAATAACCACTAAAAAGCTGAAACAGCTAAATATTCTTCTAGCAATAAATGTTTACCAAATGTAAAGATGTATTATTTAATGGTTTTGTTATTATTTAATCACATATTTAATATTATTCTTAAAAACAAAGATTGGTTGCAACCCTTAAAGGGAATGTTTTTTTGATTTTAATGGAGTTGAAAATGGGTGACTAGTCAAAATGTAAAATTTTTTAGTCATATTCGTCATTCAAAGTTTTCATATCTAGCCTGAATTGTAATACAATGCATCTTTTTTTTAATGGGCAAAATAGAGGATTAAGTCTCCCAGAGCACTCAAAGCGCTTTATACAACAAGCCAAGCACTTTTCTTTCTGACTAATTGCTTTGTGTCTACCAATCACACACTTATACTCTGACTGATGCACCGGAGAGCAACTTTGGGTTAGTATCTTGCCCAAGGATATTTGGCAGGCAGACTGGATCGAACCAGCAACCTTTAGATCAGCAGATGACCTGCTGTCCTAAGCCTCAGCCACCCCTAAAGTAGCTTGAATGGAATATTCTAACACAAAGACTACATATTTCTTTATTGCAGACCTTAAGAATTTTGAGACCAAGAAGACTTTTACAACATTACCCATCAAGAAAAAAAGCTTGATTACTTAATTCAGGTTGACTACAGTTATTTATTTTTTACTAACAGGGTTAAACTTTTAATTTGATGAATGTGTCATTTCTGCTATGAAATAAAGCACATTTCTTGTCCATTAAACACAAGAAACAATACAAGAATACAATTAAAAATAAGCTGCTTCAAATAAAAAATTCTTAATATTTTCCCATCTTGTTTTTCCTTTCAGCTCAGACACCACACCTCTGCTAAACAACTCTACCCAGGACAGGATGTTTGACACCATGTCAGTGGAGATTGAACAGTTGCTAGCCAAAGTAAGTACATTTTCTCAGGTCAGTGGAAAAGGCCGGCAAAAAGAATATAACAAGAACAGAAATGGATATGTGCTCCGTCCTTCATTTCCTTCCATCCATCCCTGTTTCCATCTCTCTCTCTCAGCTGACTGCAGTGAATGACAAGATGGCGGAGTACACCAACGCTCCGGGCGCGGCTGCTCTCAACGCTGCACTCATGCACACACTCCAGAGGCACAGGGACATCCTACAGGTTTGCTCTCTTGTTCCTTTGTTTCCTGTCGCTCATCTGTTTTCTATACTTTTTCTTTTTGTATTTAAATGAAATGATTTTCTTTCATAGCACCTTCTTAATTATCGTTACTGAACTCAATGAAGAGCACAAGAACTACCTTCTGAAGCACATACTGAGTCTTAGTGCTTCAGTTTTGTTCTGTTTACCACTTGTTTGTTTCTTTGTCTGCCCTGTATTCCTTTTTAAAAAAAAAACAACCCCAAAACGTCTATTTATTTTCCCTGAAGGACTACACACATGAATTCCACAAAACCAAAGGCAACTTTTTGGCCATCCGGGAAAGGGAAGACCTTCTAGGGTCTGTCAGGAAAGACATTGAGTGAGTACTCAGTCACAGCACCTTCTAATTTCATTTGGCCACACAGCTTTTATAGCAGCATAGGAATGTTTTTATTTATGAATGAATTATCATTAGTAGTATTGTTTTTGTTAATTATATTATAGTACATGATAAGATCCTGCACACGCATGCCTTCTTGTGTTTTGATCTTAAAGGGTGCTGAGCAATAAAAACTGTCAAGCACTGCTCTTATGTCATAGACATTACTCCTGAGAGGAATAATTGAAACTTCCATTTCCATTTAGCATGTGCTTGAACAAATAGAAGACTCATGCTCTCTTTGGCCTTGCATTGAGGAAGTGTGTCCTCTCTTCAGATTCACACAGTTCTGAGGGAATTTATTGAAACAAAGGTCTCCTTAGACCATGAGTCTTCTTTTTGCAGTGGCTTATTGATCTGTGAAGGCACTGATGATGGCAAACGATGAGCACTGCAGGATTCTTATTGATCCTTCCCCGTCCATTTAGAGTACAGAGAGGAGAGTCCTCATGCAGAGGCATCTTGCAGGCATACATGTTCAACAAGAATTCACTCACTTAACTATAAATAAATGTACAAATTTAGTACTCATTAAGTAATATATAAACCTCTTAAGGTGCTTACTTTAAATTAAAATAGTTTATATTCTTCCAGAATGAACTGATGCTGTCAACAGAATGTGAAAAAACAACAGATTAAACAGTGTCGCATGTAGGTTTTGAAACTGACTTGAAATTATGAAACTAATGATCAGGATACTAAGACTTTTGTGTAATACCGATTTGTGTCACGAGATGCTGTATTTTGTCATTGAAGCCTCGAGTCCAGCACGAGAAGAAGGTAAAATACCGATGGAATGACAGATATTCTGGTGAATCAGACGGCAAAACGTGGCTAAAACTTCTAGAAAATGATGCCACAATCACCAGAAGCAATAAAGGAGTAGTCAAATGCATGAGTTTATTCTCTCTGTGTTTTAATAGAGGAAGAGAGAGGTTATTAAATATAGTGGGATTCTTTACTTAGTAAAGTATTAATCAGGGTTTTCATTACATTTAGAATAGAATAGAATAATCCTTTAATTGTCCCACAGGGGGACATTCGGTTGTACCAGCAGCAAGAGACACATACACTAACAGAACAGGACACAGAGAGAGAAACACAATTTTTACAGAAAAGAATATTTACATAGCAGGGTACTGGAATGTATAAATAATTAAGAATGTAACAGAGAAAAAAAATGTGCAATGTGCAGAAATAATGTGCAAGTTATGACAGTGGTAATTGTTATAGCAGTATGTAGTTGTACAAATTACAGTGCTGATGTGAACATCTATGTTTGTTGGGAGCAGTTGTGATTGTACAG
>VOQK01021121.1:1368-13220 GCA_015052645.1 Benitochromis conjunctus
TCAACTTCCATTTGGCTGAAGTCAGGCTGTGGCGCCACCAGGTTAAGAAAGAGTATTTCATGCATCTTTCTCCCCAACCACACTTTCCAGTCACTCCTTAAGGGAGGAGGCATTCCCAGGCCAGAGAAGAACTATACTCCTTCAAGCATGTTCTAGCTCTAGCACTGGGTCTCTTCCCGTTTAGGCATGCCAGGAACACCTTCATAGGGAGGCACTCAGGAGGCTTCCTAACCAGATGTCTGGACCACCTCAACTGGCTCCTTTTGACATGCAGAAGCAGCTCTGAGCTCTTTAGCTTATCTGGGAGACTGAGCCCACTCATTATGACCAATTGTATTCACAACCTTACTCTCTCAGTCATTACCCACATTTCATGACCACAGGTGAGGTTTGGGACGTAGATGGTTTGGCAATTTAAAAGCTTTGCCTTTCGGCTCAGCTCTCTCTTTACCACAACAATCTGGTAAAAAGCCTGCATTGCTGCTGACACCGTACCAATATGCCGGTCCAACTTGCGCCCCACCTTCCCATCACACCTGAATAAGATCCCACAATACCTGGCTTACTTTGAGGCAGCTTCTTTCCCCTGAACCAGCAGGATCATTCCACATACGTTTTTTTTTTAATGGATGTGAAGAATTTTCTAGTTATCTATTATTACACAACATAAAATGCCCGACTGAGCATAATTGAAATACGTTGCCTTCGTCAGGTCCAGAATGCACCATAGTTATACCTGTAAGCAATGTGCACTAATGAAGACAATCAAAATGACTATTATTAAACACGATACCAGACCGGCTCTTGTAAACTTTTACAACTGAATAAACTGAAAACAACAACACAGTTATTCTTGTAGTAAAGCAGCATTCAGTATCTTCACTTCCAATGATGACAACATCTGTGGATCTGTTTACAACGCTGATGAGCACAAATAACCGGGGGCAGGCTAATAAAATGTGAGGGAGAACCACATAAGACCAAGACTTTTTTTTTTCTTTTAACCAGATCCCCACGTCCCACTTCATATTGCAAATGATACACAGGGAAGGTTGGATTCTAGCAACTGGCTGTGTGAGTCACAGCGGATGACTCATTGACATAGTGACAGCTTAGGAAGCATGTTATGTTTGAAAGCATGAGACTGTTAGACAGTGTCTCTGTGTGACTGTAATAATGTCACTGGGCATGAGAGTAAGCTTGTATGTCTCATAGTACGCAAAACGTTTCAGTCTGTTTCAGCATGCGTGCATGTGTTCTACAAAGCAATTATGTGCATGTGTGTGTTTATGTGTGAGCAAATCCGTCTCCAAGTTCTCCCCACAGCCTGTGGCAAGGATGGAAAAGATTTAATACCTCTGCCAAGGTGATGCCCTACAGTGCTGCCTGTCTTACACACACAAGCCTCCACACACGCGTGTGGGTTTAGTTAACCTCATCTAGTAGCAATGTACAACAGTCCACTGGCATGTCCAGCAGCTCTCCTGGATTGTAGCAATCTGCACACAAGTACACACATGTGGAAATACACTATAGCATCAGAGTCTGATTGCGCTAGCACCACTAACCCCCGACACACACAACCACACATTTTAGGGGGGGGAAAAAAACAGTTTGACAGACATTTTGAGCCCATGTGGTCAGCACAGACACTTAAAGCTCTCTCCCTATCTACCTACCCCCTTTTCAACCTCAGGGCATTCCCTTTATAACTGACATCAACACATTTTCCTCCTCTATTACCATCCATCTCTATTCACTTCACTCCTCTTGTTGTGTTTCCAGATCTCTGCTGTCTCTCTGTGGGCATTTTGCCTCTCACACCATTTCCCTACACACTTTTTCCTCTTTTTGTCCATATATTTAGTCATTTTCTTTTTTGCTACAAAAGGATAACGAGAAGAGTTTGGCAGGTAAATCTTACACACACAAACGCACAGCAGGCACACACACACACACTTGGGGGATTAGCTGACCTCCTCTAGTGGCAACACACAACAGTCCAACTGTGAGAATCTGAATAAGGCAAGAATGAAGCTGTAATTCTCTTCAATTCTGTACCTGGTGGCTCTGTTTTTCTGTCAAAACGATAGCTGCACCTGTTCTAATGAGGTTTGAAGCCCAAAATAATAAAAATAGGAAACATTCTTATACAAATAAAATGGTTTTACAATCGCTGTAAAATGAAAATATGTGATTGCAGCAGGGGTTAGTGAAAGCTAAAAAAGCCATACAATACCATCTGATAACTTAGCTCTGGGGAACACAATCAATGTTTTGGGGGTTGCAGTGTAGTTAGAATATCTGGATAGTCAATGAAGAAAAATATAGCAGTATAGCAGTAGCAACAACAGTTTCCCTCTGTTGCACTCCACAGGGACTGTTTACCTGTATGTATGAAGAGTTGCCTTAGTTGTGACTAGTCAATATTAAATGTACTACACGTGGACTACAAATCAAAACTGGAATAATTCCAACACCAAAAATCTTGCCTCTTGTCTACAGATCCTGCAAATTCACATCCTGTATTTGTCTCAATTGGAGAAATACTTTGTGTGTTTTCAGAAAACCTATGTCACATCATGTTTTCTGCATTCTTCAGAGTTTTAAATGATGGCAGATGCATGTTTATATCAGCTGACTGAACATATGCTATAAACATCTCCAGCGCCAACAGTGGACAATTATTTATTTGTGCCTTTATCCCAGAAGGCTTCTTACTCGGGGCAGGTAGAACTGCAGAGTGAAAGTTAGGCCTATAGCGAACCAACAACGTCATTATTCTACAGCAATTACGTGGTGCAATCAACTTTTATACCTCACAATTATAAGTTAATGCAAAAAAACGTATTTAATGTCACTTTAAATGAACAGTTTCTTTGGCAGAAATGAAAGCATGCAATAGAAATAATTAAACGCCGCCGTATAACAACGTCCCAGTGTTACTACATAATCCATCAATGCCTACACTTGCAATGAAAATTGTTATTAGTAAATTATCCAGAGTTACAAGCACACTGCTCGAAAGAGACTGTGCTTTTCGTTTTACAAATGTCATTGTTCAGTGCCCTGAGCACCGCAAGCAAACTCCATTTAGCTCCACTTTATTGGAGGAAAGGCAGAAAATCTAGGACATAAATATCTGACAACCTAGACAAATAAAGGCCAAAACTATCTAGGGAGAGGCAACCTGTAATTATAAGATGCAGACAGCAAACACGTTGTTCTGTATCCAGTGTAACTTTCTGTTCCTAACTCTGATAAAGACAGACAGATAGTGTCGTTAGTTTGTTGTCCTCAGCAGGTATCCAAGTCAGACCTGTGGATATCGTCATTGTCGGGACTTTAAAGTAACTCTGCCGTACAACTTTCTTGCTCTCTTCTCTTCCCTGCCACAGGGATGAACAGCTCTCACCAGCTTGAAGTCTTTAATCTTGACCCACGCTGCAGTGGTGACCTAGAGACACAAACTGGCTATCTCTAACTTTGAACTTATGCATGTGTTCAGTTGATGTGACCCATTTTATGCAGGGAACTCAGTGATCTGGATGCAGACAGAGTGTGAATGTAAGGTGCTGAAATTCAATTGTCTCACATAGAGCTTTCACCAGTGGAAACACGCACATGCATAAAAAAAATAATAAAAATGCAAGGACAAACATGAAAAAGCACAAAAACCCAGACAGGCAAACATATAGGAACTAAATGCACAGACAGATCTCAGAAGAAATTAATGTACAAATATGCCGAAAGAAAACAACACGCCTGAAAACTGGAGGAGAAAAAAGGGAACAAATCATTGAAATAGAAGAAGGGTAGCAGGTCAAGAGTAAAAGAAAGGCTCAGAAACAGACGTTTTTTTCCTTTGGGCTTCCATACTGTCGTCACAAATGAACACTCTTTCCCATTCCGCTTCCTGTTCTCCACTTTTCCCCCTTTTGACCCTCTTTATTGTTTATAAATGTAATTTACCTCCTCTTCCATGATTTCTTCCTTTTTTCCTGTTTCCTTTGTCTCTTTACTTTCTTCCTCACTCTCTTTACTTAATAGTCTTGTTTTCCACTTATACTTTGTCTTTTTCCTCTCTCCCAGTTATAGGCTTTAATTTCTCAGTTCACACTGTCCAGTCTATCAACTTCACCCTCTTTTCAATTCCCTATTTCTTATTGCTTTCTCCTCTCCTTTTCCATTTCTTTATTTCTTCTATTTCCCACCCTCTCTGTCTCTCTTTACCGTCAATTGTCTTGCATAAAAAATCTAAACTGACTAAAGATTTGTATCCATAAATGATCATTTACATGCATATAGTGTGCTTCTCTAAGTCAGTCACCTCAGACACCAGTGTGCTGTCTGATAACGGCTTAAAAACCTGCCAAATCATATAACCTACTTTGGTGTGTGTGCATCTGTGTGTTCAGGTCTGTGTGTACTAGGTGAATGATAAATTAGGCTGACTCCGGCCTGCCATCTTTTAACCACAATTAGAAAGCTTTTCTGACAGACTGTCAGACTCAAGGTTCACAAACACACAAACAAAGGCACACATACACATACGCACAGACACAAAGCCCACACATAACCGGAGGCACCCGGCAGCTTACATGGAAGAATGACGTATGAGCAGACAACGTTTCCAAGCCATCACACTCTGATTCTTTCACGTGCACACACATACATGCATACATAGAACACACACAGTGATGCATGGCCATCATTACCCACAATCCCTCCTTGACAGCTGCTCCCTCAACACAGCTCCCTGCAGTTGTACTTTACTACACACAATCTCACCACCCCACTGAGAATACAGGCCCAACATGTTAATCACCGGAGAGGTCAAAAGTACAAACACATACTGTCATAAACATGTACAGTAAATACTCTCCATTAAAAAAAAAATCTACAAAAAGTCATAGCCTGCAGTCACTTTCCCGTGTGTGATACTAAAGCAAAATCTGACCTTGTGTTACTTCTGTGGGTTTGATCAGTTGACTTTGACATTCAGCTCTTTGAAAATGTTGTAACAGTCAACTGAAATTCATGGAAACACATAAGACACCGAATAGCAGATAATTATCTCATTGTAAGTGGCCTTAAGTCAGAAAATGAGTTATTTCCAGGACTTTAATTTAAATGGGCTGAAATAAAACTACGTAGGTTTTAAAAACTCAGCATATTTGCAACAATGCTATACATCCACATGTGTGTGTCTGTGAAGGAACAGTTGTGTTTTTACTGTCCTGCTTGGAAAAAAACAAGAAGTAATTAAAGAAATGAAATGTTTTCAAAAGCACACGCATAAAACGTGCCAAAGATACATTAAAGATAATCAACATAATAACAGACATTGGTTGTCTGACATTTATCACATTGGTTATGTAACACTATCCTCGCTGGCACCAGTCTCTTACTGTGCACATGAGCCCAATGCAACCAAAAAAAAAAAATAAATAAAGTGTTTTCTCGTCTGGTCATAAATTTCAAACACTAAGTGCTCTTTTATTTTTCCACATTAACTTGGAGATAGAGTGAAAAAGAGAGGTTGAGTACAAAGTGATACTGCCAAACTGGAACAATCAGAGGAGCTGCTCTGCCAAGTAAACGACAGAAGGGTAGAGAGAAAAAGTACTTGTCCTCACTTTCACCCATGGCTAATATCACCCGCTCAGTTCTTGAGTGTATCTCTAGATTTTTTTTCTCTCTCTCGCTTAATCTCATTCTCCCTACCTTCTGTTCTTTGTATTGCTTCTTCCCTTTGCGTTCTCCTTTCTTCATCCTCCCCTGCCTGGGTCTCCTGCAGTTTCAGATCCTCTCCACATTTATATTAAACAACTAAGTTGTACAGGAGCATCCAAATTGTTTCTTATCTATAAAATATAGCCCACATATATTCAGAGAAATATATATGAATGTGCAAAAGTTTCTAGTTTCTCATATTTTTTTTAAGTTAGCAATAGTTCTCTAGGATTTCTGAAGGGCTTTCAAAGTTTTCTTTAGACACTGGCTGATTTTTCATTTATTTTTAAGTCCAGTCCTTGAACCTGACCATTTTCAGTGGAATGTATTTTGTTTGTTTGTTTTTTTTGTTTTATTCAAGCATAGAAAAATGGAAATGCATTCACACAATATAGGTCAAATGCTTTCAGAACAATATTAGTCTATAATAATGTTTTATCATTATACACTACCAAGGTCCAGGATTCGGGAGCTGTCCATGGTGCTGATACTTGTCTTCTCTGATGGGCGTTTTTGTGTTTGAGTAGATGTACTTATTTAGTTTTTGTAAAAAAGAAAAGAAAGCCAGGCTTTCATTTCTATTTCTTCATTATAATACAGTTTATAGTCTATACTCAATCATTATCTAGTCCCTTCGTCAATCTCGCCCCTCTTATTTTGTTTTTATTTTCTTCCCATCGCCCATTTCTCCTCTGCTTAATATTTCCACTCTCATATCATGATGTTTAAAAGTTGGCAGCTTTGACACAAAAGCTATTTGGTCTTCAAATATTACCAACAAATGCAGGAACATCAAATCAATAAACTATTATTATTTCTGTTCACCTCTACTTGTCTCTTATCGCCTACTTCCCTCTATCCTTGACACCTGATACTCGAGCTTGTTTTTTCACTTAAAGTCTCAATAGTCATCCCTCTTTCCTCTCTCCTTTTTTATGTCTCTCTCTGCGTGACTCCTCTCTTCTTCGCTCACTTTTCCAATCGTCAGTGACTCTAAAATGATTCCATCCGGGGTTCAACAAATGGCAGCTGGGAATTGCAACAGTTTTGTAAATCTCTAAATATTTTTCATACTAATATTTTAGAGGAATATGATCTTTCAACATAGATTGATACTGCAGTGAAGAAAAGCCTCCAGCAACATCTTTTCATCACCACGCATACTTAAAACCCAATCAAAGTGCTGCGACGGAAATGTCACCCACTCTCTATGTGTCCCTTCTATACTGCACAGGTATGCTACACATCCTGGCTCTTTGGCATATGCAGTGTCTTTTATCTGAGTTATGTCTGTATTGTTTTGTTTTGTTTCGTTTTCTTTGCTTGGGTGTAGAAAGGAAACATTGGGCACTAGGACATGTATTGTGGCTAAGACTGAATAGCACATTAATGTCTTGGCAAAACAACAGCAGACACTTGGCTGCAGTTTGGAGTTTTTCATGCAATGAAAAAATAACTTGACACCAGTGATTTAACATATTTATTTGAAGCTAAAATTTAGTTAATCAGTGAGTTGCATTCTTGGTTCATGGTACGTTAATTGAGTAGATTTTCTGTTGGATTGGTCAACTGCTGTTTTGGCAAAGCCACTGGTTTTAGAGCGATATCAGTTTTCTGGTGGCCAAACTTGTGGTTTGACCCTACCACCACAATTGTGCCTCTTTACGTTAACTTTGTCACTCTTTTAAAAAGTGCCTGTTAGATCTTGACACCCATAATCGACATAGCTGGTGGTCACTCTGTGATCTCTATGCCTTCTGAGAAAATGACAGTACTTGTTTTGCTTTTTTTTTTTATTTAGATAAAATAGATCAGTCATTAAGTCAGCTCATGACTTGAAGTTGGCTGGTTTGAATCCTCGAGCAGCTGAAGAATAACTGAAGGGAGAAAGAGACTGACTCTTTAACTCTCTGCACAATTACCAGTGATAAATCCTTGACTAGAGCAATTAACACCAGTTGTTCCAGTGGAGCTGCTCTTTGTTGAACAGTCAGACACGATGGTTCTTGTGGGCAGCTCCCAGGTGTGAACATGTGTAATTGGATAAATGTGAAGCGAGGCATTGCTCAAAATGCTCATTCAACAAACAGGATGATAAATAAAGGACAAGATTAAAAGTGGAAGTGAAAAATAGCCATTAATTAGCTTGTTAATTCATGTTTAGAAAATACAGTGCTGTAGAAGTGAAATTAGTTACACATTTGGAGTCCATCAGATAATCCTATGGGGGAACCCGCACTTCAAATGACTGTCTCTGTTTCTCTTCCTCGCTCACTCTCATCTCAAAGTAAACCTAAAGCGGCCATCAAACAGATGAATCACAAAACACAGACACATTCTGTCTCAGCCTATCCTCCTCTGACTCATTGTCTCAAACACACACACACTCAGGGAGAAAACCAATGCCAAGGAGTGATGGATGAGGAAAGCGGCTATGTGGGTGTGGCTGAAATGGAACTAATGACAGAAAGACAAGCAAGTGAGAAAACAAGAAAACATGTGGGAGATGAGACAGCAACAGAGATTAGGAGATACAAAGAAATAAAGATGACGAGAGGCAGAGATGAATAGAAACAGTCAGACACAAAAGAATTAATGACAGCCAGTGTCATCAAGTTCACCCAGTTCACTTCAAATAGACAAAAATAATCCCGTTCACGTTCATGGTTAACAATTTTAAATTAAGTCCTGTATTCAGTCTTGGCCCCCAGTTATTAAAACATACTGTCTGTGCTTCGTAAGCCACCCATTCAAAAAACACAAACACAAAAACAAATAATAAAAAGAGTCCAAAACTCAAAGTAAACGTTCATGTCATGTGCATGCAAATGTACTTCAGTGTAGTCATTCCTCACCTAACAAAACTCTGCATAATGCCAGTCAAGAAGACAGTAAGTTCTATCAGCATCTACTACTAAAATTAAAAAAGCTCATCTCTATTCTCATTCACATAGTCATCCCCAGTATACCAATATATACACCAATACAGCTCTCTTTACCGCAATACATTCAACTATTCTCCTATGGTTGCTACATTTTTATTATCTTGTTAGTGTAACACAAACTCGCAAATATTACAAATGTAGTCATGTGAATTTAATGTAATGTAAGTTCTGGCTTCACAGAGCAGCGTGAAAATGCATTTCTCAGAGTTTTAGAAATATTAAAATGATATCTAAATATATTCATGCCTAAAAGACGTCTAAAAGAAGTCTCTGGAGCTTTGTTTACATTTTGCATGCGGTGCCGTAATAAAATTCACATTTATATTCACACTGTTTCATTTCCACTGTCAACACATTTAATTATTCCACACGTGCTGTAAGAGATGATGGCGCTCAAAAAAGCCCTGGCTTGAAAGTCAACTGGTTAAAAAAGTGATTATTTAGGGGCAACTCCTGCCAAGTTAAAAACATATTAAAAACAGAAGATTAGTAAGAAGAACTAAGAATATTAGGTTTTTTCAACTCAATATATATTTGATAAACATACTTGTACAATTTAGAAGAACAATTAAATAAGCAGATGAAGTACAACTTAATTTAAAAGGATAATGATTAATTCAGGTATGATGTGACACCGGAAAAGCCCCTGACGGTATGGATGTGTGATGTAGTGGGGCTTTGGGGGTGTGGGTTGTCCCAAAAGTTTTGCAGCCAGCCTGGAGAAAACTTATTAAATTAATTCATATCTACCCACAAACACAGCCGTACATACACACATACAGTCTGTGATTCAGGCTTTAATTACCTCTCACAGGAACATCAGATGGCAAACAGTTCTTAAACAGCCAGCTGGGAGACAGAAAGAAAGACTGAGGAAGGGATATGGGAATATAAGCAATAGCAAGAAAGAAAGAAAGAAAGAAAAAGAAAGAAAAGAAAGAAAGAGAAGAAGGAAAAGAAGGAAAGAGAAATAAAATGGGTACAAATCCAGCCAATAAGATCATCAAAGAAAAAGGGAAAAAGTCAAAAAGAGGGAAAGCCTGTGGCTTGAGTGAGGATGAGTACATAAATGAGAAGGAATACAAAAGTTGAAACAGTGGACAAACTGAGGGAGAAGAAAAATTCTGTATGTAGGGCAGGAGAGTGAGGAGGGAGGAAAGGAGGTGCATATGGAGGGATCCTCCTCTCCTCCAGCACTGAGCAGGGAATGAACAGATGCCCGGCAGAGGAGAGGGGAGAAAATGTACAACGACGCAAAGAGAGAGGCAGTGAGCTGTTAAGTGTGTTACTCAGGATGAGCAAGAAAAACAGAGATAATTTTAATGTGATTATTTCAATTACACCAACCTGTGAAGAAATACTGATGAATCATGTTCCCAGAAAACACATTGCAGCCGACGTATGCGTTTCTTTCTGGGCTTTAATACAACGTTTCAAACTAAGGGGAAGGGCAATGAGATAGTCTAAGGTGAAAGTAAGTAGAAAGCGTGAGATCAGACCATAGATCCACAGGCTCAGTCTAGTGCCCTGCTGAGCAACACTTGGAAACATAATCCTGCACTGGTCTATCTATATGTATGTCAGATTTAGAGTCATTAGCTCAAAGGACGGAAGGGCGAACAGGAAGGGGTTTTTTTTGTTGTTTTTTTGCGGGGGGGGTTAAAGAGGAGGGCCACAGTTCAGCCCCTCCTGCTTGACTTAGATCTCGAGCTGAATCCTTATCGGCTATTACTACATCTGATCCTGACCTCAGAGAGGAGAGAAAACCACATGGTACATTTCTAAGACAGTTAGCTCAGCTTTATAAAACCTGCCTCTCGGTATTCACCACCATACCTTAATGTTATTTTAAAACTAATATTACCAAGTGGAAGCTTTTAAAAAGTTGAAATTTTAAGCCACGTATAGCTTGCATAAATTATTTTATTTGGAGGTTTGTGGCAAACGTGGGTGCACCAATAACATTCATTCTGATTTCAGCTACGTTTTTATTTTCCTGGTGGATGTTTCTTCATTTCATTCAGGCGCGTTTAGAGTATTGGAGGAAGAGACGTATGCCGACAGATAGAAGAGGCGCACAAAGTGAGAGAGAGGCGGCGATGTCTCCACAGCTGCAGATAGAGAAGAATTGTGAAAGGATGGAGAGGAGAAAGGTAGAACAGTAGAGTGATAGAGAGGTGGAGGTGGGAGTCCTTATCAGAAAAAAGCAGACACCTTTATCTCCCCGCCCTCCAGACACACACACACACACACACACAGAAACATACCACTGGCTGCCCACACAAGCACACACGGACACGCGGACGTAACTACACACCCAAAGGTACAAACACAAGCAAACAGACATTGCCCTGTCGACAGACACAACCTCTATTCACATAAACATACACTAAATGCTGACTCTATCCAGTACCATCCATTTCTCACGGCAACCTCCCCCTGACTGAAAAAAAAAACACGCATTTAACAACAAACACACAACTCCTACAGGTGAGCGACAGGCGCCATTTACACACGGACAGCCGTGCCCGCCTCCCCTCCAGCTGCCACGACGATGAATGCCATTAGCATCCAATAAAATGTCAGTGGGCCATGCCCAAGTATCTCATCACACACACACACACATACATGTGCATACACACAGACACACACAGTCAGAAATGTCAGAGGCCCATGCCCAGTAATGTATCTGATGGAGAGAGAAGGCAAATGTCAGCTGTTCCTCAAAATGGCAGCCAGCAGCTGTGTGGGCTATAAGGCTGCGGCTGTGGGCCGATGCTGCCAGACATACGGGCAGCATATCAGTTTGAGTTGGTGTATGTGTAGCGTCGCATATTTACATCAATAAATTGTCTCCATGTTAAACTGAGCACAGAGGGAACCAAATACTATAAAGTTTGTGGCATAAAAATCTTCCTTATTGAAATGTTGAGCAAATTATTTCACATGAACAAGTTGTTAATAATGGCGTATATTATCCTGTTTGTTAGAACAAAGGGAAACAAAATAATCACAGTTGTGAGAAATATGAAAGAATTAGTATACCACCCTACTTCTTGCTCTTGAGGCCTTGACTTATACTACATAACTAACTGATAGTGCAGACATCAGGAAGCATAGAGATGGCATGGCAGACTTTACATATGCAAATATTTATACACAGCAAGGACA
>VOQK01021123.1:18279-30356 GCA_015052645.1 Benitochromis conjunctus
CAATAACTTTGAATACTCTCCACAGAAATGAGTGCTATATTTAAAGAAGGCTTTAAGCAAGCAAATATCTGGAGCTGAAATTTGACACTTTAAGTTAAAAATTCATACCAGTGGTGTATCTGAAATAGAGTATGCTTCCTGTATGAATATGGAATGACAATTTAAAATGAATAAGTAGTGGGGGATGGCTGAAACACTTACAATATTATACCAGTTCAGGTCACTTCTAAAAGAGAAATAGAGCTGATCTATTACCATTTAGCGGAGACAGTAAATAGATTACTGTTCCTCTCGGACAGAACATGATGCTACGTGTTGCAATTGTAAAGAATGTAAACCAGAACCGCACCAAAATGTAATGGTTTTTTCCCCTGCCAAAGCTCCGCCTCCAAACCAAGTTTCATCACACTCAGCTTGGAAAGTTTGCATCTTCTTGCTGACAAACTGGCAGACAAACAGCAATATTATTATATTTTAGAATAATATAACATTTAAATGGTGAAATCATTTTTAGATTTGCTGAACAATTAAAAAAAAAAAGCTTTGCAGTTACATATCGATCTGTTTATGGGTGGAAAAAAAAGCTGAGTAAGCTGACAATGCTAGCAATTATGTAACATTAGATAAGATAAATCTATTGTGTCTCATTTTAGGAACACAGTATTCATCTACAAATTATATACAGCCAACAGTTTTGCATTTACAGCAAACAGGTTTGCATTTTTATTTATATATTATGCACACTGTGGCAGTTGGACATGTAGAGATCCAAGGAGAGTAAAGCAAAGTCGATGATCTTCTGTGTTGTGTTGATGACTCTCTGGATTGCTGTCTTTTCATGAGCAATGCAGCTGGCAAACCACACTGGGATGTAGTATGCCAGTGCACTTTCAATAGCGCATCTACAGAAAGATAACAGCAGCTCCTTGGCTAGGGCATTGTTTTTCAGGACCCTCAGGAAGTGGAGCTGCTGTTGTGCCTTCTTGATCAGGACAGCGGTATGAGATAGTAATAACTGCTGTGAAGGATAAAGTTTAGTTGTAGCTACAGACTAACAGAGAAGAAGGCGTTTGCCTTGGCTTTAGGGTTTCCCCCATTAGCAATTCCCAGTTGGACTGTGTAGGATGGACATGTAGCTGCAGATTTGGGAATAAAACATGCAGCTATTTTCTGCGTAAACTTCTTTCAGTCACAAATGGATAAATGCAAAACTTTTCGCTTCTTCGGGATGTAAAAATTAAATGTATTTTTGAACCTATTTATTTTTGACATACATTTTAAAATGATGTCAAGCCTCTGACAAGTTACAATTATGACCTCATTAAAAAAAGACAAGCTAAAAGATAAAAAGCTATTTTCAACGAGTGCCCCATAGCGGGTAGCTCTGCATGTTTGATTGAGGAGTTTTTACACTGGATGCCCTTCCTGACGCAACTCCAAAGGGGATTTGCGTGTCCTCCCAGGTACAAACCAGGGATCTTTCACATATTAGACAAATGTGTAAACCAATAGGTTATGGAGCCACCCACACTGTATGTTAGATGCAAATTCCAAACAACCGTAAAACAGAGCAGTTTGTGTTGCATTTTCAGCAGCGCAACCATTAAAACCAAAAAAACATTCATGAAAACTGCAACAGTGGATACAATACGCACATTAAAAGAGGTTGCGAAAACACAGCACGCAGATGAGGTACTCCCACCATAACAAGCACAAATTTCTTCTGTTCTGTGACAGGCCCGTCCCTTAGATCCTCAGGCTTACCCACCAGATTTTTACTTTGCTTCTTAAAGCTTTCCTTCCACTACAGAAAGATGCTGTGATGTTGTACGGTCACACCGCCTGTCAAATAAATCCTTTTGAAAATTTTCAGCAGAGCCCGCCAGTGAATAATGAAAAGGATTCAGTATTAAGCTGTTTGTGACAGAAATTCCTGCCACTTCTTAAAAAATAGGACAGCACAATTACAGACGGCAAGTAGCAGGTACCCACGATAAACAAGTTAAAACAGGCCCTGGAATATGACAACACAGAATACCTTGCATTAGGTAGGAGGTTGGCCCAAAGAATTGAATTTAATGTTTCTAAATCCAAATGAGAATCAAGCCGTTTTGGAGGTTATTAGGTGGTGCTAAGCAATGAGATGAGATTAAACTGAACTAGCCCATATAAAATATGCATTAAGAGCACACATATTCCCTGAAGATCGCGTATTGACTGCTGACAGCCACAGACAAAAGATTAAGGGATGATCTATAACCCTTGGGGCATTATATTTATTTATATGTATCAAGATAAAACATGGGCCTGACCTTCAGCATGGATTCGCATACACACTCATTCACTCTGTCGTCCTGCTTGCAACCTCTTTTCTACCTGTGATGATGAAGAGCCACAAGGTTGCTGACACGGCATAAGCACCAAGCGATTGCTAGGATTATGCATCACGGCTATCCACTAGCCAATAGCAGTTAAGACCGATACATCAGGTGGCCTTTAAAACAACTTGAATGCTTTCCTTATGCAAGGCCCTGATGACTATATTGCTGTCTCAGTGTGTTTCAGGGAAATCTGCCATAAATAGATGTAGCCTACAGTAATCACTGTCAGGATGTTCTTGTGCTGAAGAGCATAAAAGGGAAGTTCTCGGGGGGAAGTTGTTTTTTTTTTTTTTCCACTGAAAGAAAAAACATCATATAGAAAATGAATTAAATGGCTCAAAATTCAGTATAAATCTGATTTATTTGTGTGAAACGGAGTCCTGACAAAGAGGCAGGTGCCATGAGCATTCAAGCATCCCATTCACAATGAAGTTATTAGCATTAAAATGCGCGGCCATATGTGCCTCAGTGGCTGAGATTGCGAGTTGAACTGTAAAATTGTATTTTTAAACCCACATCGCCTTTTACAGTTAAAAGATGAAAAGGAATACACAATGTGATTTCAAGACTTTTAGGGCACGTGCTGACCACCGCCACTGTACGCACAGCCCAAGCAGGGCCATCTCTGATTCAGCTTCACAAGGAAACCTCATTGGCTGAAACACAAATGCAGACTGATCTGATCTTAACACAGCAAGGTGAGCGCTGCTGCACAAAGCAAAAGAGACTTTGTGAGGGAAGCCTGTTCTTGTGTGATTTCCTCAGGGGTAGTAAGACTGGAAAAGCATGGGTATAATATGAACAGTATGACTTGGAGCTCTGCTTTTGCCTAACCCCCTGAGGCAAATGCTTAAAAAGAAGAAGAAAAAAAGAAAAAAGGGCAGCTGGGCTGCTTTGTTTCACATTTGAAGAAGAAGACTTCTGTGTTAGTACTATCTCGCAGTGATGTACTGCTGATATAGAAGCACTTAAAATGAACGCAAAACTGAATGCAGGGAATGAGGCCAGTCGTTCAATTTGACACTGGTGACCACGACTTATTTCAAATCTAGAGGGAGAAAAACATTATAAGCAGAAGGAAACGTTAATGACATGAGTTGCTGGTGCTGAAGTAAATCCATTTCAATTTTTCTGACAGGTCTCGAAACTTGTCAGTGGGTAAAATATGCAGGGTCTATCCTCTTACTTTGGGCCTGCTCGAGCCAACTATTACCACACTTCAGTCCGCAGTATGGGCATGGACACAAAGCTTCGATTCACGCGATCATTTGGACTCACCCATCCCGACCCAAATAAGACGTCACCAAATGACGAAATGTGAAAACAGTGAGCTGTCTCAGCTATTGATGTAAACAAGCGCATACTGACGTGGATTTGAAAGAATCACGATTTCTGCAAAGTGCGCAGTTTAATTGCTAATAGAAAAAGAAGTCACGGCGTGTTCATCTATCAGTTATTACATGTAATGCTGATATATTAATTGTACAGAGAAAACAACAGACGCGTTCCTTTCCTTTCCATCTATAGATGGTCGATTTACACCCATCCCATAGAGCCAGCTTGTCCCAGAGCTCCAAATTTTTTATCGGCTAGCTCAGAAGCAGATTACATGGCACGGCTGTCACTATAAAACCACACAGGCGACACTAAAACGTGCCCTTTTGTGTACATTAAAAACTGATTTACATGAGATTTGTATTTTGTTTTTTGGGTGGGGGGGATTTGTCTTTCGTCTCTTACCAGAGGCTGTGTCTCTCCGTTAACTGGAGGCACTTGGAATCTGTCGATTTCTTCCATCATTTTGTCAAAGCGTCGCAGAAAACGATACAGGGTTTTAAGCTAAACGTCAAACGTAGTCGAACTATGCCAGGTTTATGGTGGTCCGCAGTCGGCATCCTTCGTTAATCAACATGATAGCAGCTCGTTTTCTTCCATCCTGACAGAGGTGACTCGACAGCAAAACAGCAGTACCGCCCCACTTCCGGGTCTATAAATTATTCAGGAAAACCGTCCAATCAGAGATGAGATCCCCACTGGAAATGCGCTGTGAACCAAATTCGTGTATTTCAGTTAGAATTGCTAATATTTCCGTTTTTGGTTTTTGTTTTTTTTTTGTTTGTTTTATAAACGGGGTGTTTGTTATTATTCATTGAATATATAAATACACTTGTTTCCTTTCCTCTTTTTTTTTAGCTGATAAAATTAGAATAATATTGCTCAAATAATTCACTAATAAAAATCAACCGTTGTCTCATGGACTGAACACATCCAGCAGTCTCCGGCTCCGCGCCAACCAAAACTGGTTGTCTTGACAACCTATATACAGCAGCAAGCTACTGGCAGACAGCCCCCTTTTTTAGCCTTTAACCAGTTTAAAGTTTAAAGTTTTTCGTTTTATCTTTTTTTTTCTTTCGAACTTTCTAAATTGGCTTTAAAAATCAAAACTGAAAATGTCCGTGCCGAACAACAACGGAGCGTTTGCAAGGAAGGTAAACGTCAGCTCAGTTTAGCTAGCCTGAATTAGATAGACTATTCATGGTGTGGCTTCCGGCACAAGTAAAGCAATTGTTAAGGACCTACTGTAATATAACCCACCGTATAGCTGATTGTTGGTTATTTTCGCACAGGGGTCAAACGTTCAGAAGATACCTGGAGCAAAGTCAACGAAAGCTGCCAGTAAGAAAAAGGTGGGTGTGTTTATTGGATAGGTTTTGGCATTTGGGTGACGGAAAGAGAAGAGAAATATACTAAATCACAACATAATGTGCTTTTTATTCATAAATGTCTTCTCTATGCAACGTTACAGGATGAGGAAGAGGCTGTGGAGGGGCATGGATGGGAGGAGTGGTCTCAGGGGAAAGCCCTTGTGAAGCCTGCAGATCAGATGGAGCTCACTGAGGCTGTAAGAGAAGGATGGAAAAACTAATTTCTCAGGTTTAAGACAACCATGTGGGCTGAGCTGAAGGCTTTGATGCTGTTCTGTATCATTCAGTGCCTATATTAAAATTGTGAGCTATTATTAAATTATTTGTCCTTGTTGTTAAGTACAAGGCTCTCTGTGTTGATGATGAATAGGAGCTGAACGAGGAATTCACAAGGATTCTGACTACAAACAACCCACACGCCCCTCAAAATATTGTCCGCTACAGCTTCAAGGTAAAGAAGCTACATCCAGATGTAAAAATCGAAATCACTGTTTATAGATGCACTAATAGTATACAAAATACAGATTAATGCATGGTACTATAGATTGATAATTGCTTCACTGTGAGCCTCTTACTTTTAGCGTAAAAATAACTTGTTTGCCACAAGCGTTATTTGTTTCATTTCAAATAATTTGCTACAATCTATGCAGGTAGTCCCCATGCATTCACTTCTCCTCTCTCTTTTAATTTCTAACCAAACTAAACATACATGTTTTTGCCTGCTTTTCTTGATATTTTTCTGTCGGGTTTCTCTCAGGAGCGTTCCTACAAGCCTATCAATGCTGTGGATCAGATGGCGGTTCACTTTGTTTTGGAGGGCAGCCTTCTGCATCAAGACTCTGAAGAGGCTCGTAAACTTAGGGTCAAGGAAGGCATAGCTCAAGGTATTTACAAAAACCAATACAATAGAGGATAATATACATAGGTTTTGAGCTATTAAACACACACACACATATATACATATATATATATATATATATTTAAGATGATCCCACACTACTTTAGTAATGTTGAGGTGCTGATTCTGGAGAGGCCAATTCACAGTGTTCTACTCAGTGTTTTTTCATCCAGGTATGCTTTTAATCCATTGGGAGTATGTTTGGGATCATTGTCATATCATTAAAAAAGATACGCTGTTGCCAGCCAGATGCTTTCCAGATGGTATTGCATGGTGGATTAAAATCTGGAGGTACTTTTCTGCTGTCATAATATCATAGATTTTGACGAGATCCCAAACACCACCAACTGAAATGCAGCCCCAAACCTTGACAGAGTCTCCGGTGTTTTACAGATGGTTGAAGAAATTTACTATTGCACCTTTTTCCTGACTTCCTCTATACATAGCGATGACGATGTCAACCAAAAACTTTAAAACTGGGATTCATTACTCTATAAAACTTGTTTCCACTGATTTTTAATGCAGTTCTTGTATAAATTGCTTTCCCATTCCCTTACTCAGATGTTTTTACAAATGGCTTCTTGACACTCCATTTGTCCAGTTTTCTCTGATTTGTTAAGGACACGATGCATACTATGCTGAGATATGCCAAGTTTTTGGCTAATAGCTCTTTTGAAAAATATTGCTCAAAACCACTTTAAAAACTTATAAGAAAGTCTGGCTCCTTGGAAAACAAAATATAAAGAAATGAGGGCTAGCTTAAGGCTTTCACACAGTACTAAAAAAGCAACTAATGAATTAGTCTCAAAATTTGTTTCTGTAGTGTTATAGTTTCCTTTCTGTTGTAGTGTATACTTGATGCCTCAAGGTGTCGCTTTTGCCTTGTCACATAAAATGTGAGAAATGCCCAGCATAGCAAAAGGTGAGATTCCAAAAGTGAGATATCCAAGTTGTAATGTAATTTTTTATCTTTCTAGAGATTGCAACAGTCGATGCCACAACAGAGTGTGAAGAGGAGAAAACAGAAACCTTGGTGAAAAAATTATTAATAAAAATAAATCTTTTCCTAAACTTAACTCTTTAAAGTGTAAATTTCTCAAAGTTTGACTTGAGCTACAAAAATCCATTTGTTGACTTTCCACAGGCTAATCCTGTAGCGGATGGAGGGGAGGTGGAGGAAGCTGGTGATGAGGACAGACCAGACAGTGCTGCCTCCAGAATCTACAAGAAAGAGCCAAAAGTGACTGACCAGTTCAACTTCAGCGATAGAGCCTCTCAGACTCTCAATAATCCAATGAGGGTGGGTAGGAGAGGCAAAGCCTTTATTTTGTGCAATAGCTGAAGTATTTGCTTTTAATAATAAAGTGCATTAAAAACAGTTTCAGTGAGTAGATAGAGAGATTAACATAAACTCAAACGTTTCAGTGAAGTCATTAATCTCCTTGCAGGAAAGAATGTGCCAGACTGAACCTCCTCCACGAAGCAGCTTCTCTGCTACTGCTAATCAGGTACTGGATTCCCTGATGTGATCAAAGGATATGTTTAGACCACACTTGTTTTCTCTCTGTTGAGCATCAGTGAATATTTGTTCCCCTATCATTTGACGATAATAACTCTGTTATTGGCAGTGGGAGATCTATGATGCATACATGCAGGAGCTGCAGAAACAAGAGAAAACCAAAGAGAAGCAAAAAGGCACGATCTTACATAAAGATAATAGCAAAAGCAAAAAGGTGATGCTGATGGAGACTCAGGTAAGTTGACTACTGATAAACTTCACAGCCTAAACTCAACATGTATCTAATATTTGTATTTTAGCACATTTAAATTTGATGTGGTTTACACATTAATTTAACAATCAAAAAATCTGAGAGGTGACACAAATTTCTTGAGGGTTTTTTCAGGAAGGGCATCTGCTGCCGCAGTAACCCCTTCTGAATAAAGGAGCAGCTAAAAGTAGCTTTATCTTGCTGCCATATGTACACCACTATATTAATGCATTACTGAGGGTTGTCACTGAGCGAATCATAAAACAAAGTCACTAAATAACACCATGTTCTCATAATAGTCATATTTATTGTTTATTGCACGTTTTTGCGGTGTGTTCATCCAGAGAAATGTCACATGTCTGTTATAGAGTGATGATGTCACCAAATGGGCCATGGCAGCAAAGATCCTTGAACGAATGGTCAGTCAGAATACATTCGATGACATAGCACAAGGTTTGTTTTGTTATCATACCAAACGCGTGGCACAATGATGAACTACAGCCTGATTTCATCATCAAGCAAGGACATTCTCATCTCCTTCCTTCTCCTCTAATTTCTCTCCTTCTATGCCCTTTCAGATTTTAAATACTTTGAGGATGCCTCTGATGAGTTTAGGGAGCAGGAGGGAACCCTTCTCCCCTTGTGGAAGTTTCAATATGACAAAGCCAAGACACTGTCTGTCACTGCCCTCTGCTGGTAGGTTGACTCATTGACTCTACAATGTTACCTCAGAAAGGTGTTTGGATTTCGGTGATTGTTTGTTTCCTCTGCTGTCATGATACTGAGTCACCTGTCCTTAACAGGAATAATAAATATCAGGACCTTTTTGCTGTGGGATTGGGATCATGTAAGTTCAAAGGCAGAGAACTGTTACTAAGCATCTCATCCTTCATCATCTTAGACAACTTCAATTTATCTAGCATATGTTTTCTTTCTCTTTTAAACGTCGTAAATAAATTCATCTATTTTTTTTTTTGCGAAACACTCACTTGTGTCCCTCTCTTGGCCAGACGACTTCAGTAGACAGGGACGTGGCATGCTTGTCTTCTACTCGCTGAAGAACGCTGCCTTCCCAGAGTACATCTACCCCACCAGTTCTGGTGTCATGTGCCTCGACATTCACGCGCAGCATTCCCACCTGGTGGCAGTGGGCTTCTACGATGGCTGCGTGGCTGTCTACAGCTTGAAGAAGGAGGGACAGGAGCCTGTTTACAAGAGTACAGCCAAGACTGGCAAGCACACTGATCCTGTCTGGCAGGTGCGAGTGGATGGCATGACAGTGGTGGATAGGGTGATGGGAATTCAGGATGTGTGCACTGCTCAGTCTAATTTCTGTCACATCTTTGCTTACTTTGTGTCCACTTATGTTTTTTGCTATTTTGAAAGCTGAAAATAGTACTAAAAACATCCTACTTTCACGTATGCCATTCATGCTACTGCAGCCCAACACAGAATTTCAGAGAAATATTAGCGAAAAAAGGAAATGCTGCATAAATGTATATTCTTTGTCAAATATTATTTTACATCCAAATTTAAGTAAAACTGTGTCAGTGTGCTTTTTTTTTCTAGGTCCGCTGGCAGAATGATGATATGGACAACAACCACAATTTCTATTCTGTGTCATCTGATGGCCGAGTTGTGTCCTGGACACTCGTCAAGGTTATATTATTATTATCATTATTAGTAGTAGTAGTAGTAGTAGTATATATTGCTGTCGTATTATATCTGTAACTTGCACTCACATTAGCTGCAAATTTCAAATGTGCACTGCACAAAAGCAGGTTGTTTTGACTTTTGCACTTGTATATATCTACTGAAGAATCACTGCGTGTTTACATGGTTGCAGAATGAGCTGGTTTTCACAGACATCATCAGACTGACACTGAATGGTGCCGTTTCTGAGGGCCCAGAAAGTGCACAGGCTGCCAGCATTGGTAAAGCTTCACTCAAATACAGTTGGTACTGTACAGATTTGTCATTTTTTTTCAGTCCGGGATATCAGGCTGGTGTCTATAATGACGTGTCTAAATGAGGTCCTTGGTGTTCTTTTTTCTCAGCGTCTGGTACATCATTCGACTTCCACAAACAGACTGACTACATGTTCCTAGTGGGAACAGAGGAGGGAAAAATACACAAGGTACGTATCAAGGATTTCATGCAGGTTTTGTAGCCACATGGATGAATCCAAGAAAAAGGCCAGATTTTGTTCACTGGTAAATGTGACCTGCTTAAAACATTGTTTAGATAGCTGTGTGCGTGCCAACCTTGTCAGTGCTCCAAGATAATGATTGTTGAGTGAAAATGACACTTCCTTGCAGATTCTCTCCGGAGTCACACCAGAGAAGGACTTTGGTCACATTTACTGCAGAGGTGTTGATGGGCGCACAAACTAGGTTCTGGGAAAAGGTTTAGATGAGAACTAGAAAAGGGCAATTCTTCATTTTACAACCCACATAACATGTTTCAGTAAAATTACTTCAAAATAAAAAGAGGTAAAATATGAATTTTCACCTAACTGCCATATTAATCATAATCAGTGTATTGTGTTTTGTAATGAATAAAAATAAATATATTCTTATTTACATTAATCTTTTATGGCAATCCCTTCATTTTTATGTTAAAATGGTTAAATATTAACTACAAAGCATCACCTTTTTGCATGGTTATTGTTTAGAAACACCATGCTTTGAAAATTGTGTATTGTAACGTTGACCATAAAAGTAACACCCATTACTATAAAATGACTCAGTTCTTACCACAAAGCCGATTCAGAGACAGATATTAACCTAAAAATGACAAAACAGTTTTGTAAGCTTAATTATTAAAGGGATATGAATTATTCAGTTAATTTAACTATTAAGAGCCATAGCAGTGGTTTTCAAGTATGAATCAATAGACTTACACATTATAGCTGTGTGCGTCTATAAAGCATACATTATAACTCATATGAAAATCAGATTATAAACCTTAATGCTAAACAAAGTTTACATGCAGTGGCGAACACGTTCTAAGGTGTTGTAATACATGCCACACCCTGCTATCAATCTAATCAAAGGATGTGATAGTTTAGGTTATCTTGCTGTTGTCTGTCTGTACAACCCTTAAGAGCTATAAGGATTATCATGGCTTTACACCATCTGCCCATATCTGTTCTGAAAGATGGTAGCTAATTTTGTTCTTGGTACACTTGGTACTCAGGAGTAAACATCTACACATTTGAATGTGCAATTGTTTTGTGAGGATTGGGAACTTCATAGACATTAAATGCATTAATTTTAAGCATTTAATGTCTCTCCTTAAGAAGAGGCTCTCTGTCCTCTTCAGACAGTTTAGGTAGTTTTGGGCTAACTGCCTGTTTCCTGTGTGCTCTGTGCTGTTCTTCTGCATGTTTTGATTACTATAGGACAGTTGTTCCCAGACTGTGAGGTGAGCTCCACTGGCAGGGGTATAAAGCCACTGCCAGTCATCAGGTGAAAAATGTAGTGTTAAATAAGTTAAATGAATGGGGTTTTTTTATGTAGGGAAAATAAATCAAAGTTTTCCGATGCAATCTTTCTCATTACAATTTCATTTAATTTAACTTTAGTCATCGAAGGTTTCTACCGATTGCCCATTAAAGGCTGATGGGGTATTATCGTCACCTCAGGCAGGCAAGTGAATGCGATAACTTAAGAACAAGGAGACATACTGTAGGAGTTTCAAACTGATATCATAGTTGTCCGTCCATCCATTCGCTTATCCTTTTCAGGGTCACGGGGGGATGGGGGGGGCTGCTGGAGCCAGCCAGCTGTCTTAGGGCGAGAGGCAGGGTACACCCTGGACAGGTCGCCAGTCTGTTGCAGAGCCAGCACCATTCGCACTCGCATTCACACCTATGGGCAATTTAAAGTTTCCAATTAAACCTAACCTCACTAACTGCATGTCTTTGGACTGTGGGAGGAAGCCGGAGAACCCATGCAAACACGGGGAGAACATGCAAACTCCACACAGAATTGAACTCAGGACATTCTTGCTGTGAGGCACCAGTGCTAACCACCATGCCACCATGCTGCCTAAAGTAGTTGAGACATGAGTAAACAAGGCAACGTAGGATTTTCAAATTGATACCATAGGTGTAGGAGGCTGAGGAATATAACTGACAGTATTTTTGATATAAAATTGCTGAAGGTGGGATGTGAACATTGTGAGTATTGTAAAATTAAATTATTTATGATAATAAATTAACGACATTTGATCCTGAAGATTAAATTGTAAAAACGTAAAACCAGTAATTAATTGAATGTACTAGCTGACGGTATATTGGGCTGTGTTGTACTTTGACTTG
>VOQK01021123.1:30376-44233 GCA_015052645.1 Benitochromis conjunctus
TTTGTGACTTTATTTATTTATTTTTTTTTTTTTTTTACAAATTATAATACAAACAACAGGCATATACATAATTATATACTGTACATTTTGATCAGTATGCCAGTAGAGAGAGAATTTAAAGCTTTATAGCAGTCTTGCGCCACCGTGCTTCTCACCTTCCTCTCTTTGCAGACTTGCCAAGAAAAACATGGCCTGTGTGATAAAATATGTTCTGTCTCCTCAAGCTTCAAAGGTGCAGAGCCCCAGAAGAGGATCGATTACAAATCTTTCACTTAGCTGCAGGTCAACAATCAATCTACCAGCACTCGGAAATTCAACAGTTTTACCAACACCCTATAAAGCTGGTTTTATCCCAGATTGTCTAACCTGTCCTGTCTATGAATCTGCTGCTATTTGGCTCTTTTTAAACTCTGTTCTGTCAATGCCAAACATTGGAAATGTGAAAGGTAATTCAAAGTTGAGCTAACGTGAATTGCAATTGTTACTTTAGATTAAAACAAGCAATTGTACTTGAAAGACTTTTATATTAGCTGTCAGTGAAAAACTCTACCTAGATACGTAAAACATTCTCAAAGAAACATTCAGTTTCAGGGTTTTCACAAGTTCATTTTAGAAATGTACTTGACAAACATGGAGGTACAGACTCGTCACACGTTTAATACACTGGAGACACCAATGAGGTATCTGAGTCCTTAAAACTACCACTTTTGAGTAAGGAAATATCGACATTTTAACGAAATCTGTTAGCAGTAGTGGAGAAGCTAAAAGTTATTGACTTTAATTAGATACCTTTATAGTCATGCAGTAAGTTGTTTTGTAGTCGTCCTCTGACTATTTAACAATCCTTCAGAACAGTCTCGTTATTCAAACCTTGGTCTTTGAAGCTGGTGACGTCAGACAATCAAAATATTGCCTTTTATTTTTGTTTATACTGTATATGTGGTCCAAATTAAGATTTTGCCTTTTTCCCTCAGTGCTCTAAGACTTACTCAAGCCAGTTTCTGGAGACCTATGATGCCCACAGCATGGCGGTGGATACCGTAAAGTGGAACCACTTCCATCCAAAGGTTTTCATCTCTTGCAGTTCAGACTGGACTGTCAAAATCTGGGACCATACCATCAAGTAAGACTCAAACAAACTGATACTGGGAAAGATGGAATACTTGCATTAGCTGTAAATATGACATCATTTCACTGTAGACACTTTACACTCAGTGTGTCTGATCTACTGGGATTATCTCTAGGCTTTTACAGAGAATGATTTGAAAAATATCAAGTGATGCCTTGTTGATGCCAGAAGAACGAACAGTAACTCAAACAATCACTCACACATCACAACCAAGTTATTTGCAGTTGATGCAGATGGGCTACAGCAGCATAAGAACACACCTGGTGACACTTCTGTCGCCTAACAGCAGGAAACTGAAGACAACATGATAATAATCTCATTCATCCTCATTCTTCTTCTAGCTGGAAGAAAATATATGAGCCATTCTTTTGTTTAACAGGAAACATATGCTGCAGTTAGTTATAGAGTAGCAGTTACAAGTAAAACCTTTATGTCATCATCCTTAGCAGCTCCACTAATTCTCTTACAAATATTTATGTGTATTCAGTGAAGAAGGAAAAGGTAATCATCAGTCCTGCAAGCTTTTTGTATTGCATATTAGTCTTTATTACCTTCTTATAGCCATCGTGGCCCGACATCATTTCCTGACTTTATTTGACTAATCCAAAGTGCCACCCACGACTTGCCAACACAGGCTGCTTGAATGAATAATGATAGTAATCATCTGCCCATTATTAGAGATAGGGCTTTCAAGCATGATTTGCAATAAAGCATCCTAAAGATACAAGGGGCATTGTTTTCTGGAGAAAAAAAGATATGGCTAAAACAACTTTTCATAAACTCTATCTTTTAGATCTTTTAGCCCTGCCTTTGCTGAGTCTCACTCAGAGATGTCATTAGCTATTCCCGAATGAACTGAGGTCCTTGTCGCTATATAAAAGTGATGCATCGAGCCTATTAATCACATAAAAAGTCTGCAAACTTTGCACTTTGATCTAACAACTAGGATGAAAATCATGAATCCTGGTAGCTCTGCCTCTTGATTTACAGGAGTGTGCAATACCATTCAGCTGTAAACAAACATCTTCTAAACGACTCTGTGTCAGCTTTATTAACAATTTGTACCTCATTTTATACATATTCTACACCTAGACATCTACATGTTGTGCATCAAACAATCACAACTTGTTTACACTCAGTGCGTCTGTCATCTGAATGCAAAAAACTCAATTAGAGCAGCTTCTTTAAGCAATGGCAAGAGAGCGTCCTTTATGATAGTTCCACCAGGCAACGATAGTACTTCACCACGTGTCCAAAAAGGAAAGCTGTGAATAGCAGATCACAGATTTTAGTAATAAAGGAACGCAAATTGTCGAGTTTCAGGGAGTATGGAGTTTGGGCAGTGTTTGCAGTCCTGTTTGACATGGATTGATTTGCTGAAGCATTTTTCAGCACCCAAAACTGGGATGGGTTTTTTTTTCTTATTATTATTTGGCTGAGAGTAAACATACTTAACTCTGAACAGAGCCGTTTGAGCTCTGCTTCACTGCAGAAACTGCCTAGAAAGCCATCTCAAGTGTTTGTTAGATAATTCAGTCCTGCCGTCCTGCCGTAGTAAATCAAACAACAGCTACCCACATGCTGCATGCGCAAATAGTTTTAACGTGTTAGCAAAGTTACAACCTATAAAAGTGTTACTTACTTTTTGCTCGCTTTCGCAGACACCCCCGCGCACTCTCTCTTTCTTCTCAATATTTAAACAAGACCTGCAGGTACCCAGTTCCAACTCTTAGAAATATCTCATTTCATCATCTTTTTTCCGGTGGTGTTCCACACGTTAATAATGAGGGGAAATGGTGTGAAGCAACCTTTTGTTTGATGTCCATACATTTTGTCTGCCTGGCTCTGATTAGGCATCGGTGTCTGGAAACAGGTGGATCGTAGAAATAAAGTTCTGCTTTATGTTACGAAACCAAATTGTTCTTTATGGCAACAGGCCATACCTTTACACTGAGAGTCTTTCTCTCTATAGACTCTGACAAGTGTCCTTGTCTAAATTTTATAGTCATGTTGTGTCTCATGCGGTATAATGAAAATCATATTTCCCTCTCTGATATAATGTGTCGATGTTTTTCCAGCACTCCAATGTTCATCTTTGACCTACGTGCACCGGTTGGGGATGTTGCCTGGTCTCCATACTCGTCCACTGTATTTGCCGCTGTGACAACAGATGGAACAGTAAGAGTCTCTAAATTATTTCCTAAATTTTGCAACCCGCAGAACGAGCCTAAAAGCCTTTGCATGTTTTAACCCAAGGAATAGTCTAAACTACAGTGTTTGGATTATGCTTAGCTTTATCAAGAATGTGCTTGATTGCATGTAGGACTAGAAAAATGTAGATATCACAACTGATCTGTGTCAAGCTAATTGATCAGCAGTGTGGTTACATATGAAATGTAATATATTCATTCATAGTTTAGAGTTACAGAGAATGAGAACACAACCAGTTTCAGATCTACTGTATATGAGACACTGAAAGCCTGTCTGAAAACTGTGATTGCATCCACCACACATGTGCTGCTTACCTGAAGTCCGCTTTTAGACTTGCATTTCTTTCCTTTAATTCAGTGGCATTTGAACCTGTCAGCTGTCATCAGGTACATAGATGTGAAGGTTACCTATGTTTGAAACAGATTGACAAAGCCAATAACGTTAGTTATCTCATGTCTCAAGCTTGACACTTTCCAGACTGAACATGTGAGATAACAAACAGCAGCACCAGCTACCACCTGCCACCCACTTTATTATTATCCTCATAATATAGTTATAGACTCAGTTGGCTAAGCCCTCGGCCTAGCCTCAGGCAATCAAGTTTGTTCAAACACTGCTTCATGTAGCAAAAGCGCTTCCTGCTCTCCCAGTAGTTATTGATTTCAGCCAAAAGTAATTTCACTGGATGCTGTGCTGCTTATCTCCACATATTTTCTTAGTATGGCTGCAAGCTGTCCCCATCTGTTTGTCTCCGCAGTCTGCGCCACATTATAAAAGTCCAGAGTGTTGTGTCTGACACATTTCCTGTCCAGCGTGCCAGTGTGAAGTCGAGTGAGAGTGACAGGGAGGAAATGAGAGCTGAGCAATTTGAGAGACACCTTATGTGGCAGTGTGTGCATGTGCGTCTCGTCCTCTCCAGTGCCAGGATTCGGTCACAATATGCCCTGTAGTATGCCCACCATCATAATTATGCAAATGACTTTACATCCAAGCCCAAGTCTTGATCAGATATTTACGCGGGAAATCATCCATTTTCACGCCAAATTCACAATTTGCAATCATAGTTATACATATTGCTAATTGTGGGACTTGCATATATCAACACTTTAAGTGTTTAATTGTAAATATCTTCTATGAAAGAATGTGATAAAATGGTTTATCTAGAAGGTTTGTGATTTCCAGAGTATTTTAGTCTCTAAAACTGGATCAAAGGCCATTTTTAACAATTTAAAAAAACGTATTTTAAGTTCATGAGTCGGCATATATTTCACATAATATCCTGTTCTTTAAAAACCAGAAGTGCCAAGATTGTGATTTGACCATTTTTTCCCAGTGTGCTGAGCTCAAAATTGAATGGATCTGGTCGGGCTGGTTTTAGGGATGCTTTGGCATAAACAGCTTTACATATTTGATGATTACTGAGTATGCATGCACTAATATTTATTGTTGTCAGCTATAATATAACCTGTCACAGATTTAACCACACTTTCAAATAAATATAACAGCTCAAGCAAAGAACATGGTCCCTGACACGTGGTTCAGACTTTAAACAATGACAAAATGACAGCAGCATCACGTTCACTGTTGGGGTCTCAGCGCGTGATGTTAATCGGCATAATCTTCCCTAGGATACCAGTCTCCTTGCAGTACATTTGCAATTTTCTGTGACAAGTGTCTGATTAGCCTTGAGTGACTCAGCAGGAGTTGTGTCCTTCCTGACGTGTATATACTGTTGATGACAACCTGACCTGCTGCTGTTGTCTCCACACTATAAAATGTCAGACACTGTGCGTGCATGCGTGTGTGTGTGTGTGTGTGTGAGAGAGAGAGAGAGAGAGCATGTGTGTGTACGTTCTTGTGTGCATGGGTTCATAAGGATAATGACTTGCCTGGCGGGCTGAGGTGTAAGAATGACACAGACTTGTGTGGTGCAAACAAATATCTCTTCGCTCTATCTGTCCCTGCCTTCTCCATCTGAGCCGACTGTCAGGGAAATAAAGTGTCCGCATGAAATAATAAAAAGTCCAGGCTCATCTGCACATTATTAGCCCTCAAGTCCGTATTTGTTTCCCGTGCATCTGCTGTTAATCTTTTGCACGTGGACTGCTGCATCTTTTTATTTAGCATAACTTTTGTGCAACTTTTGGATTGTGGGCTTAAAATTAGCCGTCAAAAATGTTAAAGTCAGGTGAAAAAAAAGTCTTATAATTGTCAATGCAAGTTAAATGAAATTTGCTCCGAGGCATTTTAATCCTTTGCACATTTGATTTCATTACCACAGAGTCTGCAACGAACTGATTACAGTGGTTAAACTATTAAAAATCATTATTATATAAAGCTTTGTTCTCTCCAGTATAGGTTTGGCACTTTAGAAGTATAAATTCATCACAGGAAAATGTCTCTCGGCTTTAAGTTCTTGCATGAATTACAGATGTAGTCTGTGCCCTGCAATCAGCCATGACTAATGTTACATTAGTGCTTAAATGTGAACAGCAAAAACACCGTAGTTAATGGCTGCAGTGACAAGAGGTTGCAGAAAGTCACCATGCCCTGGTGGAATATGATGATTGGTTACAAATGATGACTATGACACTTTGTGTGTAACTGATGCACACAGACGGTGTGAATCCAAGCGATCCATGCACAGTCATCCTTCTGATAAAAGGAGTGGGCTGCACTTTTCAGTGGAATTGTCTAAAATGCACTCAAACAGAAAAAAATCTGTGATCTGGTTTCTTCTGGATAACAATGGCTGTAAACTCATTGGCATCTTGGACCTGCCAACACAGTACACAAACCACATATGCTCATGTGGACAGCAGTGTGCACTTACTGAACACTCTAGAAACACCCTTCCTTTTACCAGATGGTCAGTCTTGCCTCCCTGCAGAGAACAGTGCACCACCAAAAGAAGAAACACATGCAGGCCTTACTTACTTCAAATATCTGAATACTTCCTGGAGATCCTCAAAACCAAATATTCTTCTCTGTTTATGAGATGGGGGGTTTTTTTGCACACACAAACATTGTTGTTTTGGTCTACCACTGAAATGTGAGTCAGTTAAGCAGAGGGTCACAACTATTAAAAGCTTGATAAACCCGTGTACTAGTATGATCGCTCCTCTTTTTCAGGTTCATGTTTTTGACCTCAACGTCAACAAATACGAGGCGATCTGCAAGCAGCTGGTGGTGGACAAAAAGGAGACCAAGCTGACCCACGTCGAGTTTAATCCCATCCATCCCATCATCATAGTGGGTGATGACCGAGGCTATGTCACCAGCTTCAAACTCTCTCCCAACCTCCGCAAGAAGCCGAAGGTTAGAGTCTTAACAAGCTTACCGCACCATTCACGACTTCCACTTTTTCCACATCAGTTAAAGCAAATCAAATGATTCATTCATTCCAGTGTCCTGACCCCAAGCTAATTTTACTAAATAGCAAGTCTCTCCCACCCCCACCCCCCATTAGCATTACTAATTGCCTTTGTTGCTTTTCTCCCTTGTATATTTATCCCGGTTAACAATTAGCCTCATTGTCTAATGTTCTTAGTAAATAAATAAGCATATGAAAAGTTACAATATAAAAGAAAGCTTATAGCATTTTTTTCTAAAACATTATTGAGTGTTCTGAGTTTGGGATTTTAAAATGGTGAGGCATGGTTTTCTCCTCTCACAATGTCTGTCACAGAATGCTAAAATATTACGGAAAAAATAAAGAGTAGAAAAGACAATACCATATTTTTAACTAGTAGCTATAAAATAAATCAAAAATTTACTTTAGTCAACTCATGATTTACAAGTCCCTGAAGACGCTGTTGCCACTTATGCTAGTGGTTAATGGACTGTGGAGTAATCACATCACTCCATCTGAACATAACAGAAACCGAGTGGCACTCTAAGTCGCAACACTTTAATCAGGACACATTTAAAGTCAGCCCTACAGCCTCTCTATCCTTCCTGTGCATTGTTCACAATGGTGCACGTAAATTAGAATGAATTCTAATAACCAGTGTAATATGCATGCTGCATTATACATGGTATCGCCAAAACATAAACAGCTCCCTTTCACCTGCCCGCATAAACACGGTTTATAAAAGTACAGCATAACGAGGCACACACATACACACACTCACAACGCTACCTCATTAGCGACCTAAGACCGTAGCCCTAAAGCATACAATTGGGAAATAATTGCTCAGTTCAGCACCAGTGACAGGGCTCAGAGCAATTTGGAAGCTAGTGAAGCAAATAAGCATAAGACAGTAACACCCACAGTTAATATTATCAATAATATATCTTGTAAAACTCGTATGTTAGCCTACCAAAACAGGTACGATGAGCATGATGGCCTATAAATATACCCAAAACACTGACACAGTGGTTTAGCCAAACTAGCCAATGTGTTGTACTTACCAATTGTAAGGGTTTCTATAAAGCAGACCATCTTCTTGGCTCTCGCACTATAAACCAGTCCAACATGCCTTCTGTCATCTTTTAGTGCTCTTCTCTTCTCCTCAGTTTCTAAGTCATTGTTTGGACCTTCCAGAATGAACTCCAGCTTTTAGTGTCCAAAGTAGAAAATATGCAATACACATCCCACCAATAACCAGTCACTAATTAGATAGCATTACATAAAATTGTCTGAAGATATGTGACGTTTATGTCAAAGTTAAAGTTGTACTGTCCAGTAGATTCTGCCATGTTACTCAGTGAGTCCATTAGCATTAAATGACCCTGTGTATGTTCAGCACAACACTGTTTAGCTGTTTTCAACATCAATGTTTTCATCTCATCTTTTTGCTTTTCAGCAGCCTCCTCCTTTCATGTTTACAAATCAGTGATTGGTTGAACATAAAAGTCGCATTATAAAGTATTTTAGGATTTATCGTTATTGACTATCAAATAAAATTTCCATATTAAAATTTATTTTTCTACAGGATTTGTGTAGCATTGCCAGAAAATGAGAAGACATCAAATTGAAGGCCTCACACTAAATGGAGAAAATTAGTACACATTCATATTATAAACAGACAAGTTTGTCGTTTTATGTTTTTGGTAAAATAACCAGAAAAATAAGTATTTATAATAAATCAGGATACATTCAATATGAGACGAAACATTTATGACTGAGATCAGTTTTATTCATTTTGAGTTTAGTCAGTTCAGTCAGGCTTTCTCTCTGCTCTGTGAAAACTCATCACTGCAGAGATATATTTTCTTGAGCTATGATGGTCTGTCTTTAAAGGAACACCTTTGTCTATTTCAAATGTCAAAATAGCCACACCGAAATATACAGCAAATTTATTTTTTCCAGGGTTAAATTGAGGACCTGGCTGCTCAGCTGTCATTTTTCACTATGTTCAGTTATGACTTGTTCTAGGAATATTCACTGTATCCCACCTACATACAGAGATCCTTTAAATAATACAGCACATACATTTTTTTTGCGTTTAATATTAACTGTGTTTGCATTGGACATTTTCAAATGTCTTACTGTTTTCCTTTAGTAGGATGAAAAGCTCACAGGAGGTGCTTCACTTCAGAATTGATTACATAGAAAAATGACACATTTTTTAATATAACTTTTATATAAATTTTATACAAAGTCCTCCATTTTCATCTTCTCAAAAGCATTTCCACCGTCCCCCTTTGATCGTTAACTAGCATGAAAACAGAGATTGTTTATTTTTAGTTATAACTGTGTTATGGCCAATAGTATTTTGAGCTGCTTTCTCTGATGGATTTCTTGAACAAATTTCAAGAAATTTACATTTGCTTTTACCAAAAAGTCACATATTGGTTTATTACATACATTTTTAATTCTACATCTTTCGCACATGTGGCTTCCATGGTAATCCAGTCTGTATTTGAGCGCATTGGGGATACATACTGAGCCATGATAAGATTGTACTGTTCCAATTTTTTTATATTTATATATATCCATATATATTGCATCTCCTCATTAATGTGCCCGTGTGCCATTCTATTTTTACCTGTGGCATTATGCGGTTTATTCTGTTGGGCCTTTGAAAATCAAAGCTTCTAACAATTGTAGAGGAGCTTTGATAAAGATAAGTATCCACAGAAGTGAAACGAACTCCTGCAGCAAAACAGAGCTAAAGCTGTGCTGTATTATACGTTCTAAAGAGGCTGTGCTTTACTACACCCAGGAGGATTTAATGGCATCTCACCATAACTTTGGAAGATGGCTTTGAATTTGCCCTTTAGGCAGTAGCTCTGTGTCTCCATAGCTGATTTCACTATATGGGGGAAAGAAATTATTATACAATAGACTAACATAAAATCTCTGCTACTATTGACCTTGCATCCATTTCAACTTCTGTCTGCTTTTATTATGTTGCCCTGCTTTTAAACTCCCTGTTGGGTTTGTGGTTTCCCTCAGTGCTTGGTAGGCACTAGGTCAAGTAATTTCTCATGTCTGTGTGTGTCTGTGTGTGTCTGTGTGTGTGCGCGCGCATGTGTGTGTGTGTATTGTCTATGTCTATAGGCCAAGAAAGGTCGTGAGCCGCCTAAGGGACCAGAAGTGGAGGTACCGAAGATGGAGAAGCTCCTCAGCCTGCAAAGAGACCCAGAACAAAACTAGTTTAAAGTGGTCACCTTGGCTTCTAAGCCAAACACAATTACATAGTGTTCATGAAAAATAGTTATTTTGTTCAAACTGTTCAGTAATGTTCAGTTCAGTAATTCAGATATGTATATGTTTATTAAAATGTGTTCTTCCAGCTTAAGTTAAGATGTCGATCATTTATTCATAATCACATAATATTTATTGTTGAAATTGCTGTTCTCGGTGCACATTAACCAGGCATTATGATTTGTCTGACCTCCTCTGCAGGCATGTATAAAGCTCATTCCATATGTATGGTACAAGTTAATTAAGCTAAATAGCAAGGGGAAAAGTCACAGCATTGGACAGGGAGATAAATTACCCTACTAGACTGGGCACTTGTGGACCACATCCAAACAACTGGCACACATTGTCCTGGGCACCGTTCCAGGGATGGTAGCCTTTTAATATTCCATCTACTGAATGGTGTCTGCCTTTATTTTTTGTTTTCATTCCTCTCATTCTTAATGATCTGCAGTAAAGTTCCACCCAGTGCTCTGATGCCCACCTGGAATCACATTTTGCCTCGGTCTCCCAAGCTCTTTTTCTTTCTGTCTTTCTGCCACAGAGAGTTCTTTTATCCTTTGGGTCTACTTGTAATCACATCCAACAATTTCTCCCTTATGTGTAATTCATTACATTACAATTTCTGCAAGTGTGGTTGGAGAAGGCTGCCTGATCATCTCAAGCTTGCACACGTGTAATAAATGAGGGTGCCCGTGTTGTAGTAATGAGAATGCGACTGCAGTTACACAGTTAACTTGTTATTGCAGTAATAGGAAGCATATAGCATGGAAGGTTGGCTAAAGCACAGCCAGGTTTGCTTATTTTCCGTTTTCTGGGTTCTTGTAGCTGCGTGTATAACACATGAGGATTATATGGAAGTGTGGTCAAGTCTTTAGGAAGAGCACTTCTACTACAATGGTCTTAAATTCACTGAACATTCGCTAGCATGTCCAGAAAATAATTTCACCCTTTTACGCATCATTATTAAGTGGTATTCAGTAAGTTTCTGGATTATATGTCAATTAATTGTTTCAATCAGTGATTCAATCAACATCTTAGATATTTATGTACTTATATATAATATATATTTAAAGATATGAACTTTTCTGACTTTTTCTAAACTTGATCCTTTTACTCATATTGTGTTTCATATTATGCTTTGCATTCTACTCTGTGGAAGCTATTGATGAAAAGGAGTCTGTTAGCAGTAGGTCCATTTTCACGCATGGAGTAGGAATATATTTTGAGAGCCTTTTCTTTCTTACTCCTTTTTGGTGTGCGTGTGATCTCAACTGTGATGGTGGAGAAGTGGTTGAGTCTTAATAATTTGCAGTGGGCTGTTGGTAAAACTGAAGATCTTTACGTGATCAGCGTGTGATTCTGTCCAGAGCGAGCTGCCCGTCACACATGGCTACAGGCAGATGTCACTATGAGGGCCGCTATTGAAGAGGACACACATTTCAGCTAAGCATCTCTAGTTCTTATGCAACACCCTTAGCAAAAGCACTGTGCCGCACAGTCCACTGATATTTATGAGTGACAGTGACACACAGACACACACTCCACACGGGCTCAAGTCCCTGTTCTGAGTAATAGACTGTTTCTCTTTTTTTTTTTTTCAGGCCAACATATGAAATAAGAGGATACATATTTAGAAACCTCCAACAAGTACTAGTCATTCTTCATGTACTGAACACTCCTTTCTCTCAGTCTGTGCGTATCCTGCAGACATCCTTGTGACCATGTGTTCCTCTCGAGGCTGTTTGTGTGTGCGTTAAACATACGTCCGCACCGGCACTCCCCCGTGTGTTTTGTCAAACCAGATTTGACAAGTGATCGCCGCTTAAAAATAGTTCTCTCACTCCATCTCAGATCATCCTTGCTGTTTTTGTCATTGCCTTTTCTGATATTAGATCGACTGCTGATTTATTTATTTATTTGATGCTAGGAGAGGACAAGCTTCGTTATTGCTTGCAGTCAGGCTCAGTGCTCCTTAAGTCCCCTCTCCTGTGGAGGAGTACGCTGAGGTCATAGCTTGTTGCTACATTTGACTCATTCTTCAGCAGTCAGGAGGTTAACAGGTACTTGTGCTCGTTCATCTGCTGGGTTTCTACTTCCCTTGGAGCCAGCACAGGCTGCCTCTCTGGGCTAGAAGGAACCCTGCAGGCTCGGTAGAGGATTAGACAGAGGAGGAGAAGGAGGACGGCAACAAAGGTGTTGCAGGCGATGGCCACCAGTGCAGCTGTGGACAGTCCTGTGCTTTCTTCTGATTCCATATTTAAGACTGGACAGCAGTTCCCTGTGACGTTTAACCTAAATTTGAGCTTTTAAGTTGGCTCCATGATGTCCTTAGTGCATTAGTGCGACCAAGCAGCAGCAGCATATTTATTCAGAAAGCATGAATCTATAGGAGGTGATGCCCACAGAAGGACTCAACATATATCTCCATCATATAGTGAATTATGTTCATTATTGTGGGGTAAAATTAATATGTACCACAAACATATTAGTGGAGTGTTCCCTTCCACAACGCACACACTGTATTGTGCTGAATTTTTAGAGAAGACAATCACAGGAAAGTTGGCTTGGATGTGTCACTTCAGAGATGAATGTTTACTCCTCAAGGTTCTGTTTTTCCTGATAGCTTCTTTAGGGTGACACGCCAGTGCTCCGACATACGGAGGAGGCTCGCAGCACTTTCTGGCAGTGATGATTTCACAATAGTCTGTATTATCAAAACAGTGCTTATGATTCCAGTAAACGCCTGCCACTGCCTGTAAGAGAGAAACAAATAGAACCATTAGGAATAATTGAACACCTGTGGAGCATGAAATGGAAAGTAGAGCACAGTATGTCTAAGTTAACTCATCAATCTTTTCAGTCAGTCTCCTTCTCCTTGCTGCTCATTGTTTTATATCAGTTTTATACTATATATTAATATATGTTTATATATTAATATATGTTTATATATTAATATACATTTATGCTATTTTTAATGCCACTTTCGTCTAATTAATGTCTTTTATAATAGAAGTCAGCATTTGAGAGCACACACAGGAGGTATGGGAGGGCCCCCTCCTGCTTGTCACAGAGGAGCACAGGGATGAGGATCAAAACCCTGGACACATAGGCAGGATATATAAACAAAAGATTCATTTCAGTTTGACTTGCTGTAAACCCAAATAACCTCGAACACACTCAAAAAACATGAGGAACTGAACACAGAAACACACTAGGACAGAGGAAGCAGGCGTAAACACAGGCTGTGCAGGCAAACTGATAAACAGCAATGATAGGGACAGGATTAGAAACAAACAGGGAACTAATTGAATACAGATTAAGCTAACATGGGCGGTACCAACAATTAAATAAAGCGAAAAAAAAACAACTCACAGTGTAATGAATACAGGTGAGTCTCAGTGTCCTTCCATTTCGTGGACCATTGTTGTGATAACACATCAGTTCATTTCCTTAGCTTTCTCATTTCAAAATGACACCAAAAAAAAAAAAACAACTTTGAGGAAAGATAATCAGCTCACCTGTAACTCAATCTTTTATTTCTTTGCTAAACTTCAATTGTAATTTTCAGTAGATTACAGAGTGTATTTTAAAATAAAACTCTTATATCTCAAAGACTGGATCTTGTGATCTGTGTCAGGATAGTTAATGTGAATGCTAAGATCAGGTCCATGGCTTTTTACTTGATGATCAATAATCCTTTTGAACCATTTGTGAAAGAAAACTTGAGGAAAGCCTTTGCAAGAATACTGACTCACAAAAATAACGCTCCCTTCATGATTGAACTGATGGCAATTTACTATGATTTTTCAAAAAGAAGCTATTCAAATTGCAGTCCAGCATGCTCATTTTTAAACTACTACAT